>LPNX011228130.1:588411-608314 GCA_001517045.1 Pseudotsuga menziesii | reverse complement strand
CAGAAATGATGTCATTCTTGGAGTTTGGTATCTGGTTTTCACTTGACACATGGCAATGATGACATCAGGAGGTTGCTTGCATTGAATGCTCCAAAATGGAAGAAATCAATACTTCGCAAGAGGTGTAGGATGCTGTGCTCCTCTCCCAGTGGTGGAACTGATAACAACCGGAATCTTCTGCTTTTTATATGATTGAAATTCTGTACAGTTTGAAGTGGGTTTTCTATATTGTCCGGGATTTGAATATTGATTTTGTTCTCTTCAACTTGAATGAAACCCACCTTGCAGCTTTCGTTCTTGGTTGGATTCTCCACCATAGGATTCTGCTGCTTTGAACTTGTAGCGTACGAGTTTACCTTCATTTCATTCCTTATATTGTTTAAAGAAATCTTGAAGGGTATATATATAGGGGCCATCAACAGAATAATAATCACGCCAAGGTAGACTCCTTCCATCTGGCACTTCCCATGGGGCAAGAACGCGAAAACTATGGAATATACAGCCGTGGCAAGGGTAATCAACGTGCATACAGTCATGTATTTCTTATCTGCATTTTCTTGCATGGCCGCTATTTTTAACTGTGAGACATGGAGTATTACTCCTGAGATTACACCCCCTATTACAGGGACTATGCAGTTTAAAAGCAAGTACAGGGATGGAATTCTCGGGTCCAGAATGGAAGAGAGACAGGTATAAATTACAGGACTGACACCTACGTAACTTGTACTTAAACCAGAAGCCATTCCTCTCTCGTTTGGGAAATTTTCAATGGCAGCCTTGAAGCTCACTGTGTTGAACCAGCAGATGCTATTTCCAGCCAAAAAACACAATATATACACCTGCGTTACTCCAAAATAACAAATTATATATCGTCAACACGGTTAACGCTGCTCGTAAAATTAAATGATAAGAATATTTTGGAACATGTAATTAGCCTATAATTCTATTTCAATTCGTTAAACTCTATTAGAGATGAGAAATCCATCCCTTAATCTGTATAAAGCACAACAATATGAAGTAAAATTTGGAAAAACTGTACCTGCCAAAAAGCCAATGGGTGAATGATTTCACTCATAATTAGCCACTGGACACCATAACCCACCATTCCCAAGCTCATTCCAATGGCAAGAACAGCCCATGTTGGCAGAAACCTGCACGCCAAGCTTGAAGTCCATCCCATAATTTTTTCGAGGTCCGAGGCTACCGCCAAACTATTCAGCTGGAGTTGATTGATCACCATAATATTCTTCAAGTCATATGAGTAATCACAAAAAACAAAGTTGGTGCCATTGATAGATTGCAGCCATATCGCTGCTATAAAACAAGCCCAGCGTTTGATGGCGGGTAAGTTAAAGCTAAGCATCTTAGTGCTCCATTCCATGGCACAAAATTAACAATATAACTGAATATCAATACACGAATTGCAATATGCTATCAGTGGTTATTTTTATAGGAGAGATATATGCCAGTTGGCAATTACAGTAGTAGAATAGACGCTTTAGTCTTCTCGTGGGCTCCAACGTAGTTAAAGCACTGACCTCAAACGCCACTCATTCTATATGTTGCTATCGGATTAGATCACTGATTGCAGGAAAATGTAGATTAATTATGTGTTATTTACCTCCACGATTCTAAAAATCAATTCAGAAATAGTGACGAAAACATGACTTGTTCCTGATCTCAGCTCAGATGTTAAATGAAACCATGGAACGAAGAAATTGAACCGGAGGACTCGAGGATTATAGTGGATCCCAGTAATCTATTGATGCTGAGATTGTAAGATGCACGTAAGTTTGTGAGCCATTAGTAAACTTAATATAAACCATAAATTATGTAACTGACAAACACCGCTAAATGTTATAACGGATATAATGACACAATTAATCCAAACTTAATGTAATCCATAAATTATGTAACGACGATCAAACGCTAAATGATATGGATATTGAATAACTATAATATAATACACTAAACATCGCATTCCAATCACTAACCCCGGTGTTAAAATGTTCTATTCGACTATTCACTAATGTTGTAGCCGGTGTTAAAATGTTCTATTCTACTATTCACTAATGTTGTATCTAAATCTCTAAACCTTTTATCTATAAATCTTTAAACATTTCGTTTAGTTCATCAATAAAAGGGGTTTAGTTTGTTTGACTGCCCAAGATCAAAACCCTATGCTCCTGGAAAGCTACATTTAAATCTAACCATGTTAAGTGTTTTAGTTGGTACAAGTGTCATCCTCTAGTGATTTTAACTACTTATATACCCTAAAAAAAAGTGGTTTTGACTAATTTTCACTAATGTTGTAAACATCCTATCTCAATCAGGTTAACTAGATATTAAAATTTTCCACTCAACCAATCTCAATCCTTAACCTAGATATTAAAAATTTTCCACTACATCAATCTTCACAAACATTTGGAAGTTCTTTAGCGTACCAAAAGAGCAAGCAAGGTAGAAAGTATTTATATCATATCATTGTAATTATAAACATACTATAATTGTAAGGGCAGTTATTTTTAATGTTTTTTTCATAAAAATAATAATTTAAAGAAAATTAAATAATTTATGACTTTAATCTTTTATTATTATAAAATATAATTTAAATATTATAAACTTGTTTACAACTAAAATTATACAACTATTTAAACTTGTTTACAACTAAAATTATACAACTAATAGTAGGAAAACACTCATACGTAGTGACCTTAAGCATTGCAAATTATCTTAAATATGTTGCACTCACATTGCCTTTTTAATTACATATGTTATCTTAGCAATGGGCCATTCAAAATTGCATTAGATATGTTCACCATTTTTTTTTTAAATTGTCCCAACTTGTTCTTACTCGATCATCATAGTGTTGTGGTTGGTTTTCCCTACATTTTATAATATATATTTTTTAATATTTAAATGTATAATTAAAATATGTACAAATAAATAAATATAAATATTAAGTTAAAAAATAATGATATATTATAACAATATAATTTAAGAATACAAGTTTATTTGACTTTAGTATTAATAGCCAATTTTAAAAAATTAATGTAATAATGTAGCGATTATTAATGTGTGAATTAAAAATATAGTGAAAATTAAATATTAATTAAAATATATATAGTTTATTTTTAAATGATTTCTTATTTTTTTAATATTTAACAATGTACAGATAAAATATGCATCCATATATAAGTGATTCTATTGAATTGATAAAATAATGATATTGTTATAACAATATAATTTAGGAGTATATGGCTTTAGCACTAATAATGAATTTTAAAAGATTCATGCCATTTTTAATGTGTGAATTCAAATATGACAACTAAATGATATAATTTAGGAGTATATGTTTATGTGGTTTTGGTATTAATAATGGATTTTAAAAGATTTATGCTATTTTTAATGGCACACGAAAAAATAATATCATTATACATATAAAATTTTAAAAGTAAATATTTATATAATTTTGAAATTAAGATTTAATTATTGAAATGAATTATGTATTTTTAAAATGTTGATTAATATTGTTTTTAATATTTACATATATATATGAATTTACAAAGCATACATAATTTAGTGTTAATAACTTATTTAGTGTAAATATTAAGTTATGAAAAATTTATATTATTGTATATATTAAAATGTTGATTTATATTTTCTTAAACATTTATATATACATGAATTTACAAGGCATATATAACTTAGTGTTAATAACTTATTTAGTGCTAATATTAAGCTATGAAAAATTTATATTATTGTACACATTAGAACTAGGAGTGGATGCTTATGTCACTTTGATATTTAAAATGTTTAGGTTGTCTTTAAGTGTTAATTCATATAACCATTAAATGTTATAAAATAAATATATTATTCTACATTATAGTGGATCATAGGAGTGTGGCTCATATTTTTTAATCATTAAGTGTTATAAAATAAAGATATTATCCTACATTAGAGTGGATCATAAGAGTGTGGCCAAGGCATTAAGAGAAATTTTAAAAAGATTTATGTTATTATACGTGCCACAGCAGGTATATAGTAATCGGTTGCTAGTCAACCACCTTTTACCTTCTATTAGTTGCTGCCACCAAAAAAATCAAAATCTGTTTTCTAAAGTTAAACTTTAGAGTTTGCAAAAAAATATTTTTAATTTTAATAAAAATATTTCTATTTGCTATTTTGTAAACTTCTAATTGGCCAATCAGAAATGATGTCATTCTTAGAGTTTGGTATATGGTTTTCACTTGACACATGGCAATGATGACATCAAGAGGTTGCTTGCATTGAATGCTCCAGAATGGAAGAATACTTTGATGGGCTGTGTAGGCGCTTTTGGATATGCGGCAACTCAAATAGCATATTCTGTCACTGTGGCAAGCATGATTTCTGTGCTCTTTCTAAAAGACAGAGATCAGATCAGATCTAAAGTCGGCTTGTATTGTATTCTTTTTATAGCCCTCGCAGTGCATGTTTTTGCAGTGAATTTGGTTCAGCACTATAACTTCGCAGTGGTGGGTGAGTTTCTAGCAAAAAGGATCTGCCAAAGAATGCTTTCAAAAAATCTTACATTCGAAGTTGGGTGGTTCGATCTCGACCAAAATTCCAGTGGAGCTGTTTGCTCAAAGCTGGCCAAGGAAGCTAATGTGGTAAGGATTCTATCAAAGTTCCATAGCATTTGTTTTTAATCGAATCTGCTTATTAATATTCATTTTATCATTTAACATTGTTAATGTCACATATATATGCAGGTAAGATCCTTGGTAGGGGATCGTGTTTCGCTTCTAGTGGAGTGTCTCTCTGGAGTAATTATCACCATGACTCTAGTAATGGTGGTAGCGTGGCGACTTGCTATTGTGTTGATCGTTGTTCAGCCGCTGATGGTTCTCTGCTTCTACACTCGAAACATTCTTCTTAAAAGCATTTTGGGTAAGTCTATTAAAGCCCAGAATGAAGGTAGCCAAGCGGCCTTCGAATGTGTCACACATCATAGAACCATAGCAGCCTTTTGTTCTCAAGAAAAAATTATTCGCTATTTTGAATCCACACAGGCAGGCCCACGAAGGGAGAACAATAAACAGCCATAGTACGCAGGATTGGCCCTGGGAACTTCAAAGTTCCTTGAAATATGCTACTGGACTTTTGAGTTTTGGTACGGAGGGAGGCTTATAGCGCATGGCCTTATCAAGTTCCATGCTTTTTTATTGAACCATTTTATTTTTGGTCGATTGGGCTGAATGATAGCCAATGCTGGAAGTATGACTTCGAACCTGGCCAAAGGGTCTGATGCTATAACGATTGTGTTTGAAATTTTGGACAGAAATAGCCTTATAAACCCAGATGACCCTAATGGGGTTAACCCTGAGAAAGTTCAAGGCACTGTAACGCTGAAGAGTGTGGACTTTGCTTATCCAGCTCGTCCAGATGCCATGATCTTGAGAAATTTCTCTCTTAAAATCATTGCAGGGAGTAGTGTGGTGCTGGTGGGAAAGAGCGGGTGTGGTAAGTCCACCATCATTGGACTGATAGAAAGATTCTACGATCCGCTGAAAGGAAAGGTACTCATAGATGGCAAAGACATAAGGAGTTTCAATTTGCGATCTCTGCGAGAACACATAGCTCTTGTAGGGTAGGAGCCAACTCTTTTTGCTGGGAGCATCTGGGACAACATTTTGTATGGTAAAGATAACGCAACTGAGGCAGAGATAATAGAAGCTACCAAGGCTGTGAATGCCCAGGAATTCATTTCGTAAGTTTACTGAAATAAATCGTTAACTACAATCATTCTGTAAGCTTGTCTATTAAGTAATTGTTATTAATGAATGGTACGCATTGTGAATATATGTTTCAGGTGCTTGAAGGATGGATACGAAACCAACGCAGGGAGCAGGGGAACGCAGTTGTCTGGCGGATAGAAGCAAAGAATAGCGACGGCAAGGGAAATTATAAAGAATCCAAGCATCTTTCTATTGGACGAGGCAACCAGTGCATTGGATGCTCATTTTGAGAGGGTGGTTCAAGAAGCAAAAGATCGAGTAACGGTGGGAAGAACGACTGTTGCTGTAGCTCATCGATTGACCTCAATTCAGAATTCGGACAGCATAATCGTTATTGAGAAAGGGAGCGTCGTTGAGCAGGGAAATCACGCCCATCTCATGGCCAAAGGCGAAGGTGGAGCATATTTTGGTCTTATTAAACTACAGCAACGGCATTAGCTAGCAATCATATTCATATATTCATATTAACATATTCATATGGTATTTTGCAAAGTTGTAAAGTTGCACAATCGGTTGAAAGGCTCATCACGATTCTGTAAATGATCCGATGATGGGAAGGACTCATTCTTCATGGCTGTCACATTGACACCTAGATGAATCTTTGTGCCAGGCATTAATGATAATGGATGGGTTGTTTTTTATATTTAATAAGATAAGGATGACATATATGATATAAAATTGCTCTATTTTAATTTTACCAGCTCGTTTTGTTGAAGCATCTACCGTCTCTCATACTTTTACTTTTCAGTATATCCACCTATCTTTCAACTCTATTCATTTCATAAACATCGCATTCATTTTTTTTAAATGGTTTTCTATTATTGCCACCATCCTAAATTAACTACTAGAGAGCCAGGGCATCAAATACAAAAGCTTTATCCTATTCTCCTTAAAAAAGTAAGTCTTTTCCCCATAAAGATATGGCTATGACTAAATACCTGAGGTAAAAGCATAAGATATATAACATGGGAAATGAGAGACTTCCTAAAATTGCTTTAAACTCAAGTTAAAAGTAGCTATAATGCTGGTGTAAAGATACCATGTCTTGGATAAACCATTAGAGCATTGAAGAAAACCACACTTTGCAAAACATTGATAATATCAAAAATATTATTACTTCTAAGTGAGAAGTATCTTTTGGTAGTAAGTAGGTTACTGAAGAAAATTAATATAGCCAAGATTAAAATGAACTCTCATAAACTTTATAGCTAAACAAGACTTTGGTCTATTCGTAAAACTCCATGGACTGAAAGGGATGAAAAACAAATTCTCATGAACTCCATAGTTAAACAAGACTTTGCTTTATTAGTAAAACTCTATGTGCGGAAAGGGTTTGTCATATGTATGAGGCTTGAGAGTTGAGGATGAAAATCACTTTGTCATCATCATCATATATATATATTTTTATATAAGTTAGTTATAATTTAATATATGATAAATTAGGTAAAGACTTTTTAGTTATTTTTTTGAAATGTTTTAACTATAGATTCAAAATATTTTCCATATTTATGTTATTATACCTGCCGCCGCAGGTATATAGTAATCGGTTGCTAGTCAACCGAACCTTTGACCTTCTATTAGTTGCCGCCACCAAAAAATTAAAATCTGTTTTCTAAAGTTAAACTTTAGAGCTTGCAAAAAAATATTTTAAATTTTAATAAAAATATTTGTACTTGCTATTTTGTAAACTTCTAATTGGCCAATCAGAAATGATGTCATTCTTGGAGTTTGGTATCTGGTTTTCACTTGACACATGGCAATGATGACATCAGCATTTAGTATGGGTCTATTAATCCACCTCCTCATTAATTAGGCAAGTGTTTTTATTTTAAAGTTTTTTTATAAAAGTCATTTAAAATTTAAATACTAAATTGGATATTATAAAAAATAAAATAAAAATTTAAATTTTGAGAAAATAATTAGTTTATATTTTTGAGTAATTAATTTTTTTTGTTGTTTTACATAATATAATATTAAATATGAAAAATAATTTTAAAAGTTAAAGATTCAATAATAGTTTTGCGTTATGGTTTTTAGTATTATAATGCTTATTTATTAATTTTTACATTTCATGAAGTAACATACTTCACCACATCCATAATGTATATTTCAAATTATGCAACATTTATTATTCTTCTACTAGTGCATAATATTTACCAAAAATAACTCATGCAAGTATGACAGACTATGTAGACCTTGAGTCACTCTTGAGATTATAAAGGTCGGTGTAAGCCTTAAATGACTCTTGAGTTATGAATGGTCCATTACATTGCGTAAATTATATACATTTCAATCAATATATCACTTACTACTTTATTGTTGGGTTCATAATGCTTATAAAAAATAGTTCTCGTGACTATGAAGGGCTATGTATGCCTTAAATCGCTTATGAGGCTATGGATGGTAGTGTCCAGTGCTAGGTGTTTCATGTCTACCAAAAATTTCTCATAAGACTACGAAGGGATACTTAACGCCTAAATCACTCATGGAGTTGTAAATGACCATGAATGATGTCCGATGCTAATTTACTTTAGATTGTTTCTTACATAAGTGGCAGGTACTAAGCAACTGCGTTGCTTATTCCACTTGTTTTTATTATTCTAAATCAATTATATAAATTTTTAACAATTTATATAATTTTAAAATGATTTATTTCATCTTTGTTACTATAATTTAATAAAAAAAATTATTTAAAAAATAACTATAAACGCATATATAATAAAGGTTTAAAGGCTTATAGTACACATTTCTACTATGTACCATGATTTATATGTTAAAATTGCAATATGCCTTATGTTAATGTTTCGACTAACATGTTAGAAGTATTTTGCTTTGAAGTATTGTGATTAAGGTAAAAGTATTTATGTTTAAGGTATATGTATGTATCGTTGTTTTTGTTAGAGTTTTGATTGTATCCTTTTCAAGACATTTTGGTAATTAGTTTATTATCAATTTAATTTTAAAATATTTGTTTTATTTAAATTTAATTTGATATCATATTTAATTTACATAAAAACTTGATATAAGTTTATTTTAATCTAGTAATCTCAAACTTAGAAAAATGATATTTAGACTTTTTAAAAGACAATAAGCTTGATTCGTGAAGGTAAGTCGAAGATTTTTGAAATCAACCTATTTAGATTAATGTTATCATGTTAATATGGTTTCCATGTTAAGTCGAACACACTACTCTCGTAAGATGCACTTCATATGGGCTCCGATTGACTTGTGGAGCTTCTCCTGGATTTGCGGGGCTTGTCTGTCCTTGTTGTGGCCGCTGTCATAATAGGTTGTTTTTGGTTTCTTGTGATGACTCTTAGCGGATTGTTAACCCTTGGGGTTTCTTCTTTACCCTAACTATGGTTTTTCATTTGGTTTGCTTGCGGTTGCTGGTGACACATCACTGTTAACCATTTGAATGCCGGTTCTTTGTTGACTAGAGAACCTTCCAAGTCTCCTCCCTCTGCTCCTTATGTCAGAAAACCATGATGGGCATCCCGACACCCTGGCAGATCAATGCACTACGCGCTTCTGGCAACGAAGGATGGCAAAGGCTCAGAAGATTCTGGAAGGGAAGCTCCGTTACGTAGTGGGTCGTGACATATACCTAGATAGGGTGGAAGCTTTATGCTTGCGAGCGCTCATAGGTAGACTGGAATATGCTACTATGGAAAAAAAAGACTGGTTCGCTTGGGCCACCGAGCATTGGAAGCCCTTTCTGTCTTACGTTCCTACAATCAGTCTTCTGGTTAGGGGATGGATAGTCTTTGTATTTCTAGAGGATGATCATGCCACTACTGTCCTTAATCAGCTTTGGAGAGTGGGCAAGGGGTCCCTCGTTTTAGACAGATGGCATACTCATTTTGATCCAGCTCGTGAGAGGGTTAAAAAGCACCATCTATGGACTTTGATGCCTAGGCTCCCATTCCTGTTGTGGAATCGCTCATTACTGGAAGGCATTGGGAATACAATTGGACGCTTTGTGGTTGTTGAAGATGATTTTATGAATGCTTATGATAAGAGGATAGCCTGAATATTAGTGGAGTTGCACATTACGAAGGGACTTTCGGCTGAAGTTGAAATTCTTTGTCGGGATCGTTTATTTGCTCAAAGGCTTGATTACCAAGGCATCCCATTCAGATGCAGCTTCTGCCGGGAAACATGCCATCTACGGTGAACCTGCCCGTCCTTTCGTCAAGCCTCTGTTGTCCCGGATCCTCGTCTTCTATCAACAACACATTTGCCTTCCATTACAGATCAAAGGGATTCCCAGATAAGATCGTCCTCGAACCCTCCAGCTTCTTCTAATGATCTCATTAAAAATGCATGCTCACTTTTTGAAGATGCAACTGATTTAGATTTAGCGTTGCTGGACTCTTTGAATATTAAGAGAGGCTCACCCAAATCTTTAGCTACCCCTTTGGTGTCGAATCTTCCTTTACCCCGGAAGGCTGTGTCCAGTAACTCTCCCCAATCTTCAGATGAAGGAACTCCTTCGTTATATTCAGCTCTTCCTCTGGCACTGATTCCTTCTCTCCCATGCAAGGCTCCATCCTATTCCCCTCCACGATTCTCTGACACCTCCCCCTTGTCAATGACCCCCCCTCCTTCGACTCTCAAACCCCCCCTCCCTTTATTCCACCTTCTCCTTCTACTTTGGTGGCCACTCCCTGTTCCCCTTCTCAGGACTCTGATGCCCTTTGTAATGCATTAGACCCTCCTGTGGGCTCTACCTCTCAGTCAACTATTCTGGAAGTAGTCTCCACTTGCCCCCTTTTCACTAACTCGGACTTCCCTCCACTTGTCAATTCTGGTCCCTCGACCTTGGGTTCTCCTCCCCACAATCCTGTCAACTCCTTATCTTTTGCTGATCCACGATTAAAAAAATCCCTGAATATCTTTTCTGACAAGACTCCCTTGTCTCCCTTAGTTCTTCCCCTAGAATCCATCCGCTTCGAGAATGTAACGATAAGGAGGAAAAAAAAAAGAAGTCTCCTGAAAAAGAGATACATGAACCTGTCCCGTACACACCCTTATCTACTAGACTTAAAAATGCTACGCGTAAGTCTGCCTCTTCATCCCAAAGGGTCCTTAGAGCTTTGACCCCTCTTCTTTTTGATACTTGATGCGTATTCTATCACTAAATGTTCAAGGTTTGGGAGGTTCTTCCAAACAAAAAATACTTCGTCATTTTTTTGTGTCACTCTCACCTGATATTGTTCTCCTCCAAGAGACTATGACCAGCTCTTACCCAGCCTTCTTTGCCTTTTCCAAACTGTTTCCAGGTTGGGAGTTTTGTGCCCTCAGTTCTAATGGTCTCTCCAGGGGAATCCTCTCTAGCTGGAATCCAAAGTTTCTTAAATGTAAATCTTTTCATACTCTTGCTGGCATTTTGCTAAAAGCTATGATCTGAGGCTCGACCTGCTCTCTTTCCATCCTTAATTGTTATGGCCCTTACCTTAACCGTGACTCCTTCTAGAATGCCGTGGCTTCAGGAAGGATTCTCTTGTTTCCAAACCTTATCCTCGCTGGAGATTTGAATTTTACTTTAAATGCCTCAGAGATATGGGGCAAAAAAGCTCAACATGACCCCTTGGGCCCCTTTTTTTCCAAACTCTTCTCTGTTCACCATTTAGTGGATGCGGCCCCCTCTTTTGCAGGACCTACTTGGAGGAATGGTAGGATGGGGGAAGAAGGCATCTCCAAAAGACTTGATTGCTTTCTTTTATCTAATTAGCTTATGAGCTCTCTCTCCATACATAGGGTTTGGACACACCGAAGTGGGATTTCTGATCACTTCCCTGTATTGTGTGAATGGACGAATCACCAGAATCCTTGTGCTTACCCCTTCAAATTCAATCATTCTTGGCTAGGGAATGAGGACTTTAACCATATGATTCAATCAGAATGGCCTCTTATTCGTTCGACTGATCAGCTAGATGATATGAAGGCTCTGTCATACAAACTTCGCATACTTAAAGTAAAGTGAAGTTGTGGACAAAATTGGAAGCACAAAAGATGAAGGAAAAATCTACCTACTTGGAGGAAGAAATTTGTTCTATTTTAAATCTCACTCAATCAACTATTCTAAGTACTGATCAGCAAAGCAAATTGATTTCCCTTAAAGCTGAACTTCAAAAAAATTTGGATCATGAGCTATTTTCTACAAGACTTCAAAGCAGAGTTTCTTGGGCTAAGAATGGGGATGCTAATACCAAATTTTTCCATGCTATAGCATCAGCTAGAAAAAACCAAAATGCCATCTAGAGTTTACAAGATGAGGAGGGATCTTGGGTCTTGGATGATCAGAGCATCAAACTACTTGGGGTTCATTACTTTAAAAATATTTTTGATGATGATCATTTGACAAGTCTTTCTACTCAGCTTAAGGTTATTCATCTTTTTCCCTCCTATATTAGCAACGAAGAAAAGGAGGTCTTCACTAATCATGTCACTCTCTCAGAGGTTGAAAGGGCCCTTAAGACCTTCAAAAAAGATAAGGCTCCAAGCCCTGATGGCTGGACAGTTGAATTCTACCTGCACTTTTTTTATATTCTGGGACCTCTCCTAGTTAATATGGTGGAATCTTCAAGAAAAATGGGTAGTGTGGCCCCTTCTCTTAACTCCACCTTTCTAGCACTTATCCCTAAAAATGAGCACCCAGTCTCTTTTGCTGACTTTCGACCTATTTCCCTCTATAATCTCCGCTATAAGTTGATCTCAAAAGTAGCATCCATGAGACTAAAACCTTTCTTAGACTCTTCTATCTTCCCTCAGCAGTTTGGCTTCCTGAAAAACCATCAGATCCTTGAGCCCATAGCAATCACACAGGAAGCCTTACATTCTGTAAAAATAAAAAAGAGATGTGCTCTCATCCTCAAGTTGGATTTATCAAAGGACTTTGACAGGGTTAACTAGACTTATATCCATCTTTTACTTATTCAAATCAGGGTTCCTCTGGTGGGAGTGAACTGGATAATGGGCTACATTACATCTGCAAATTTCGCTGTCCTTATCAATGGATTTCCTTCCTCCTTCTTTCCGGCTTCTCGTGGTATCAGGCAGGGCTGCCCTTTGTCTCCACTGTTGTTCATACTAGTTATCGAAGGTCTAAGCCTCATGATTGAACATGCTAAGAGAAATGGTAAAATTACAGGGATCAAGATTTCATCCCATCTACACCTCACCCACTTACTGTTTGTAGATGATGTAATCTTATTTGGCTTGGGTTCCTTTGAGGAATGGATTGATTTTAAAGCTATACTTGAATCTTTTTGTGAGGCCTCTGGCATGTGCATTAATATTGAAAAATCCTATTTTCTCCATAATGACTTGGATGCAGCCCTCCTTGGCAGAATCATAGTTCTCATTCTGTTCAGATTTGCACACCTTAATCAAGGTTTCAACTATCTCGATTACTTCCTCAAGCCCTCGGGCTATCTCATCAAGGATTGGCATTGGATTATCTCTAAGTTTGAGAAACGTATTTCTCATTGGACATATAGGCTTCTGTCTATGGGAGGTCGACTAGTCCTCATTCAATTTGTACTTTCGAGCATACCTGTCTACTGGATGGCCCTAGTTCCGATTCCATCCTCAATCCTTGACAAACTCAGAAAACTAATTTTCTCTTTCCTTTGGGGATCCTCATCACAAAAGAAGAAATTTCACCTCGTCGACTGGCAACTTCTTGCTAGACCCATCTCTTCAGGGGGCTGGGGTATCAAGCATCTCCCTAGTTTCAGTTTATCTTTGAGAATGAAGAGCTTCTGGGTTGCTCTAAATAGCAATGGCATCTAGCATCATCTCCTCTCTGTAAAATATATGAAGAAGCTTCCATTGCACACATGGCTTAGAGAAAAATGTTTCTATATTCAGAATTCCTCGATCATTTGGAAAGGCTTCCTTAAAACCTTGCATTGGATAGGTAAAGGGACCATTTGGCAAGTAGGCAATGGCTCAGACATTTGTTTGGGAGTGGATCCTGTATTTGGATTGAGTAACTCTTTTATTCTCCCAGATGACTTAAGAGCCTATCTTGAAGATTATGGGATTAATACCTTAGCACAAGCGAGGAATAAAACCCCCTTCGCTGCTGGTTACTAGTTTACGGTAGAGGATCTTGATTTAGGTGGATATTGGAAATATCTTTGGAATAAATATATCAGAGGGCTAGAATATAATAGAATTCGCCTCAGTGATCCTTGTGATAAGCTTCTTTGGTCACATAGCAACTATGTGGGCACGATAAGTGCAACAAAAGGATATGAGTGTATCTCTGCGATCAACAATTTTGAGGATCGAAACCCTGCTATTGATGTCCTCTGGACTCTGAACATTCCTACTAAAATAGCCTGTTTCATCTGGCTGTTAGTAAAAGGAAAAATTCTCACTTGGGAGCAGCTTCAACTCCATGGGTTTCATGGTCCAAGCTGATGTGTGCTATGTGAGAAGAATATCGAGGATATTCAACATCTCTTCTTGTTCTGTCCCTTTACAGTGAATATCTTCTCCCATTTTGCAGCCTGGTTTGGATTCACTTCCACCTTACACAACTCTGTTAATTCCTTCCTGGTTCATTGGTTTAGCACCATTGCTCGCTCGGAATCATTCAGATAGCTTCCACTCTTTATTTTCTGGTGCATTTGGATTACCAGGAATTTGTGTCTTTTTGAAAATTGGAAGCCTTCATATCATTCCCTCATCTTTAGGGTTGAGAGTTTACTAAATCTGTATCTGGTTCATCAAAAAATTCAAAAAAACCAGGCTATTGGTCCTAAGCCTCTGAAGGTATTTCCATGTGCATTTTTTGATGGGGCTGCTGCAAATAACTTGGCAGGTGCAGGTTTTGTGATTTATCTGAATGATAACCAATTTTTTAGTTTATCTATGGGATGTGGATGTAGCACGAATACTAGAGTGGAATTATTAGCTCGCTGGGCTGTTCTAAGAGTTAGCTTAATTATGGGACTTCCCATTCACTTGATTTTTGGAGACTCTATGGTTATTATCTCATGGCTCAACAGACTTTCTACCCTTGATGTTCCTACTTTGAGGCACTGGTGCGAATATATTAGAGATATGCTTCATCATGTCCCTTCGGTGATCTTCAAGCATATATATACCGGGAGCATAACTCGTTGGCAGACGGTCTCTCTAAATCAACTCTGAATTTGGATATGGGATATGGAACATTCTCTGAAACATTGGATGGTTTGGTAATAGCACAGGACTTTTTTGTGTTTTTTCAGCTGCTGATTAGCATTTATATTTCAGCATTTGATTTTTATCAGCATATGATTTGTATCTTCTCACCGTTCATGATTGAGACTTTCTGTCAGCTAGTTTTGCTCAGGAATATCTTCTTGAGATCACCTCCGATATGCTCTATTTTTCTAACCTGATCTATCAGGGATGATGAAAAAAGTCTGCTATGATCAGACTTTCTATGCTCTTCTGTTTTGGCTGGATTTGCAGGCATGATCATAGTATATTTGCTGAGTGGTCTCTACTTGTATCTAGCTGTCATGTCAGTTGATTTATGTAAACGATGTCTTTTGATTCTATGAATAACAAAGACTAGTATTTTTTCCTCTAAAAAAAAAGATGCACTTCATATTGTACGCACCATGAGCCACACACTTTAATGAATTTTTTCCGTGCATTGATGCCGCATTAAGTATGATTAGAGTTGGGGGAAAGAATTTCAAATCATATTGAATGCACCATGAGCCACACTCTTCGATGAAGTTTTTCCCTACATTGATGCCACATTAAGTATGATTAGAGTTGGGGAAAGAACTTCAAAAATAAGGATTTCTCAGTGTTGTGGAAGAATATGGAATAATTAGTTGAGGAACATTGATGTTTTATTGCAAAGAGTTGTGGCAAGATCCCTTGGACTACACCATGTTGCAAAAACCCTCCTTATACTTTTGGAAGGATGCATAATGAGTATAGAGTTTGTTTTGTGAAATTGTGTACAACATACGACCAATTACAAGAATATAGTTGTAGAAGAGTGTGGAAAGAACCCGCGATGATGATGACCTCTTTTAAAAAAATTATGGTTAGTGTAGCAAAAGTTGTGGAAGTTTCAGTGTGGGATGGAGTCTTCATGCGTGTAGACATTGGACTTCATGACCCCGATGTTTACACTATCTTACAATCATGATGTCTTGATGGATGATGTTTATGGACAACGCGATGATTGGCAATTGGATTTGATCTAGCAAGATGTGGATAACAGTGATGACCACAACATTGAGAAATGGAGTTGTGGATGAGTGGTGTAAGTGGATGGACAATGATTGTCATGCAACTAAATTAGTAGTTAGCAGTTTAGATTAGGATGTTGTAGTTTACAAATGCCATAGGCGAGTATATAAGGATTCCATAGGAAAGCATCCAAGTTGCGTATGTCATAGGGGAACATCTGAGAAGATAGTGCAACAAATACTATACATGGTGAGATGGAGAATGAGGGCTTACTACTATGAGATAGCATATGTAATATCCCAGCTGTAAAGCCCCAAACTTATGATCATTCATGCGACTTATGTTCTTTTGCACTGTCGAATTATGATATTTTATATGATTGTGGACTTATGATCCTTTGCACGATTAACGTGATTAATGACTTATGATTACTGTTTGATAATGTGACTTTGGAATTTGGCACTGTTATTAATGTTAATGTTATTACTAACATCTTTGCTATATTTGAACGTCGTTACTATTGATTAAATAAACAACTGGCTCAGGAAAGGAAACTAAAAGAGTATGGGGGACCATGGATTCCACAAAGTGAAGGGGAATGGATACATCCATAGCACCTTATAACTTGTTTTTAGCTTAAGTTTTTCCATCCCATTTCATATTTTCACCTTGCTGAGATTAATAATGTTGGTCACCCAAACATTGTACAACATACCCTATTCTCAATATTTATGGACTATAGAGTTAATATTGCATCTTTTGCATACGTTATTGGGCCCCCATTTCCTAGAGTGCTCTCCTTAGGAAGACATTCCCTCACATTTATGTGTTTTTGGCCATTTATGAGCCCTTTTCGTAGTTTTGAGGGGTCGTAAGTTATTTTCTAGCCTCCACTCTTACATTGTGCATTGATGATCCTATTTTTGTTCTTATGTGATATTTATGACCCTATTGAATGCCCTCTCTCACCTATTTCTCCCTCCTTCATGTTTTGTACCCCCCTTTATGCATTAGTGTGCCTCAATGTTCTCTTCATGGCTCCACTCCTTAGTTTTTGGTAACTCCTCCTCACGGTGCTAATTCGGGAACTTAGAATCTTTTCACTAAGCCACCACTCCACTTATTCAATTTAAGTCTCCATGATGAAGCTTAAACCTTACCTCTCTCTAATTTGAGTTGATCCCTTTGGGTTAGAGTTGGCATCCTTGTGCTATAACTCAATATGTGAGTCTCCTTGTTGAAGTTAATATTGATCTTTGGACCATGTGACTTATGCTATCTACTCGTGTTGGGAATGTTGATATTATTGAGAGTGTGTTGAGACTTAGAGTGAGTCTATTTGTTTCCCTTTTCTTCCATTATATATTTCTATTAGTCTAGGTTCTCGCACAGGAAGCAGGAAATGGGAATGGCGAGCTAGGTCACATCCCATAGGTAGTGGAGACAGACATGAAAGTAGTAGTGGGAAGCATTGTGGCTCTTGGAAGAGGTAGTTTAGAGAGTAGTGAAAATAAGTGATCCTATACTTGTGGATCCATGGTATCTTCTCGGGGGTGACCTATTCAAGTGAGGAAGGCTTGACAATGTCAACGGTTGGGAGGAAAGTTGTCCTACTGCAGCCAGTTGCCCATATTTTGAGATAAGTATTTCTCTTATGTTATGTTTTCATTACATTATTTTATTTGGTATATGTGCAATGGTGGTTGATTGGTTGTTTGAATGTTCATGTATTGAATGTCAGGATCTGCATCCAGGAAGGATGAATTTCAAATAATATGGAATTGAGTTCCTATGCTCATTTCCTTCTTTGTATTCTTCTTTTTCTTATTCAAAAATTGTAATTTTGGCTCTATTGTATTGAGAGGGGCACAACCATATGATTTGGTTCTCCCATCTCTTCTCATTTAAGTGTTGCGAGACCTAATCCATTGAATTCGAAACAATGTTTCTAGTGAAAAACACCTTTTATTTCATTGAAAATTATTTCCGAGTGTTAGAATATAATCCGTTAGGGATTATAATATTGTAAATAAATAAATAGGAATAGTTGGAAGCCGAAAAGGCTGGACGGAAGGTGAAATAAACCGTCACATGAATGTATAAATGAATGCTTAGCCATGAATAGATTAACGAATTGGGAGTTATTACCAACAAGTGGTATCAGAGCAGGTTGTCTGCCATAACTCCTGCTGCATTTTCTGCGCCCTCCTGGCTGCCAGACTGCATGCCAGTCTGCCCTTGCGCGCATTCATTATGTGCGTTTATGTTAAGGTGATTCTCTGCTACAAACCCTAATTCTTCCACGCTGTAAGTTTTTGTTACGGTGGTTTATGCTGCAGCGTGTTGATTTGGAGAATGCGTGATGCCTGGTGCGTGGTGTTGAGATTAAGTTATGGTGCGTGGTGTTGAGAGTAAGTTTATGCTGCGTGGTGCATAGCGTTTTGCTGAGTGCCTTCAATCTGGAGATGCCCTTCAGTGTATGCTGCGTGCCTTCAATCTGGAGATGCTCTTCAGTGTACGCTGCGTGCCTATCGACTGCGTTGGAGAAACCATCCTGCGTGGAGAATGCTTCCTCCGTAAAGAATTGGTGTATCTTGGTGTGAAGACTAGCGTGGAGACTGCTGATTACAATTTATTGCTGGTATAAATTTACTGATATAATTTATATGCTGCAACAAATTTACGTGGAGACTGTTGGTATCCATTTATATGCTGCAACGAATCTGCAACGATTTTGGAAGACTGCTGGTGAGGCATGATACAATTTACTGCTGGTGAGGCGTGATACAATTTACTTCAATTTGCGTGGGTAGCAGTGTAATATACTGTAATATACTGCTTTAATATACTGATTCAGCTGGTGGTTCTTCACCGTATGGGGCGCTCATAAATATTTCAGACCGTGAGCGTGAGGCTGATAAACTACGACCCATTTTGCTGATTGCTTCCTTCTCTCATATGATACATTAGCCTTTGCCTTCCTCTTCTCTTCCAATAGTGTCAAAGTGATGCCAGCCAACTTCTTTGGAAAGCCTTCCTAGCAGACAATACTTGTGACCTGGCTGAAGCCTCAATACTTTCAAAGCATCTGGAACAACCATTCTTTTTTTTTTTTTTTTTGTCATATGGTGGGGGAACCCCTTCAATAGCCCTTAGCCTAGCAAGAGCTGCTGCGCCACACTGGGTTTTGTGTGGAATCATTCCTCTAATTGTCCTCCAAAGAATTCTTGATGGAGCTCGAAAATGAATAAGTGATTTTTTGTCCAAGACTGCCGCGTCCTCCATCCTATTTGACTGATATGTATATGTGTGCTGCAAACTGATATATATACTGCCAAGACTGATATATACACTGTGCTGAGGCCTGCCTGCAATACTGCTGCGTGCCATTGAAATGAGTTGAAGAGCTGCCTGAGCCTGCGAGTTTTCTGAATACCGGCTGCTGTGAATATTCATGCCCGTTCTCAAGCATGTGGAGTGCAACTTTGGTGTTGATATTTCTTGTAATCGTTGGATTACAGAAACCCTAATTTCTGCCCTAAATCTATGCGTTGGAGATTGAATGAAAGATGCCTGCGTGAAGACCGGTGAACACAACTCACACATATCTATTTGTTTGAAGACTGATCATACATATATATTACATTGAATACTGATATATGTTGTTTTGTTGGTGTTCGTTGCTAAGTATGCTTCTATATGCCTTGATTTTGTAAGTGCTGAACAAGAGATTAAGAGGCTAGGATTATATCTTGCTGTCAAATTGTCAACGATGACAGAGTTTACCACTTTTTGTTTGTAAGCACCACAAGCTATTGCAGAGACTTAGACCTGCATTGTGTAGAATAGTGCACAGAGTTTATTGAAAAAGAGATTATCATAAGAAATATAGATATTGAAATTGC
>LPNX011228130.1:337069-585530 GCA_001517045.1 Pseudotsuga menziesii | reverse complement strand
CGAAAAGGCTGGACGGAAGGTGAAATAAACCGTCACATGAATGTATAAATGAATGCTTAGCCATGAATAGATTAACGAATTGGGAGTTATTACCAACACCGAGAATGACCAAGATATGTTTGTTTTGGTCCGACATTTTTCTGGTGCCAAGATGAGAGCACCTATCATTTGATTGTAAATGTTTTGTTTACATATTTGTCCTTAGTTGCATATCTGAGGATGAGTGATGTATTCTAGATGTAAAATAATTGATGGCTGGAGGGTGGTATCCATACGGTCTGACTTATTTTAGTGAGTGATGACTGTAGGGGACAATCATCAGGAGCTGATTTTGAGGGCTATAGTTGCAGCCAATATTCTTTGTTCTCTGTGGTTTTGGTGTGGCTGTAGATTGTAGCATATGGATGTTCTATGATGTGTGATTTTCCTTACTTTTAATCCTCACTAACAACACATACATAACAACACTGAAAAAATAGATTAATTTGCAAATAATCAATGACATCAATACTCGATTATTTATAGACTATGCTATCAACCAAACCAAAAGTACATAAATTAGTTATTCAGACCGAAAATGATGTTTATAATGTATTATACATGTTCTTGTTGCAATTACGAGCCTTAGCTTGCACTTTGGAAATTATTAATTGAGTGTCGTGATTAATTATTTAATTAGGTGTCGTAATTAAGTAGTTAAGTATCGCAACTTTAGTTATAATTCAATCTCTAGAGTTAAATTTTTTAATTATTTGGGTGAATGGTTAGTGAGCTTAATAGTAATTTATCTATATCTATTGTGCTTAAACTTAAGTTATTCTTAATTTTAGCACCTTTGGCGTTATCTCAAGGGCCTGAGACATTGCAACAGCCTAGCAGAAGATGAAGGGTTGCGCTAGAGTAGATCATGCTATGATAAGGATGATGGGTCAAAGAAATATCGATGATCAGTATCAGAATGATGTGTCTATTGCATAATTCCAAGCCCTGAAGTGAAAGCCAAAGAGGGGAACATTATCCCAGTGATGATGAATGCATTGTTCACAATTCAACGGAAAGGTGGTTAGGATCAACCATGTATATAACATCATTTCCTAGCACACTTGGATGTTGCTTAGGATAGTCTCAAATGAATTCTAGTAAGATGGATTTGTGACCATAGCGATCTAATAGTAGACGATTGGATTTCAATATCGAGTTACATAAAAAATCCATAAGGTTGTGGCTAACTGAGCAGGAGACACCATAGAAGTTGCAGAGGTGATGGTTGAGTGAGCAGACTACACCAAAAGAAAAGTGAAGTGGTTCAAGAGAAAAGAAAAGAGAAGCATAGGTTGCACCTATGAAACGAAGGCACCATAAGAGTAGTTGGACAGCTGCATACATACACAATTTTAGTATTGATTGACTTGAGTATGGGTTAATGGATAGCAATGGGGGCTTATTGGGGCCTAATTTCTTATTGTAATGGTCATTAGTTGCTAATGGGTGATTTGTTATGGGTTTGTTCACAAATTAAGGGAACTAAATTAATATTCAATTGTAAATATGGACCATAATCCTAGTATAAAAGAAAGGCTTCACGAGATCATATTCATCATTGTAATCTTTCTTATTGTGTTTGTTTCAGAGGATCAATTAAAGGCAATAGGTGAGCTTTTCGTAACTCTCTTCCCCTTGCAAGCAAGGGAGGTATTTAATGTAATCATATTTCTTTATGATTAATGAAACATATTTGAGTTCTTTATATCTTCCAAGTGTTGGTTATTGTTGATTTCACTTGTAAAATGGATATTACAGTGAATATGATTATTAATTTAAGGTTTATTAAATAAATTGTTAGATTAAAGAAAAGTGAAAATACTTACCTTCACAAACTTCAAAGTTGAAATAACATATAAGAATAACAACAACCATCTTCATTTACCTTAATGTACATTATTTTCCAAGAAATGAGAGGTCTAGCCTACAAGCTAGGCATTACCAAATGTGTTTTCTAAAAAGATTAACTATCATGGTTATGCCACTCATGGTGACCTTAAATGGTAGTTGGAACAAGAAATTCCATTCTAAGTCCATTTCTTAGGGTTAAAATTATTTGCATCACTACCCGATAGGTATGGCATCCATCCCATAGAGCAAGAGACAAAGAGACATAGTTCACCCGATAACCTTTCTCGATTTTATATTCATATGGAAGGATATCATAAAAAACTACGTATATTACATCCTCCAAATTGTATTTTTCCAATTTGATTAGCCATATTTAATGTTGGCGTAAGGACATGTTACAACATGGATTTTAACTTATCAATGTTCTCTTTAAAAACACTAAGCACTCTAACTATATGCAACAAGAATGGTAGGAGTTAAACTACACCTTTTCGCTAACTTGCAGCTTGCTAACTAAGTGTAGGAGTTGTAAGACTTTATACGAGATTCGCATTATATTTTTATTAACTTGTGCCTTTCCATGAGAAGATAAGAGTTGTATGAGTTATATGAGATTCACTTGTATTTGTATTATTGCTCTTCTACTATCCAACTGAGGCAACACAAATCCATTGTGTCTATGGAATATGTTGGTGAACCATTTGAGTTTCATGGAAATGAAACTAAATTAGTCTACAACACCTCATTTTATTTAGATTTAGTTTTAAATATAATTGTGAGTTGACACTATCATATTCGAGACAATATTTTTTTCTTCAAATGTTATTGTGCACTTTTGTACATAATTAATATTTTTGGATTCTCTAAGATTAATAACTGCAGAATCTTATTATAATAATCCATGCAATGAGATTTTTTTTAAATGTTAATGCCTCATCTCTTACTTATACAAGTATAGATTCATGTTAACTCTAGAGTCTACTAAACACTGAAATAAATTATGAATCATTTGAGGTGCAAAGATTTTTTAGGGTGCAAATATTGAGGAAAGTTTTGCATTTCAAGGGACTTTGATCCCTTTCAACACTTGGGTAGATCCAATTTTGAAAATGGATATATGTTGAGTTTAATATCGTAATCTTTGAGGTCACTTCATATAACTCTCACCTAATTATTCTCTTAAAGATATGATTGTAGATACACCTAATTACTCTTTATGCATATTTGAAATATACAAATCATTCACTACAAACAACAAAGAGAAACAACAAAAAACACTACCAATAAGATTCAACCATTATCATTTTCAAGCATTATTGTTATTACTACATTATTTGTTACAATCTTTTTAATGTTAAGTTGTAAATTTATTATGACTTTATTTCATAAGTGTATTTATGTATTCCCAATATTTGTTCTTTCAAGAAGAAGGTTATTAAAGTTTCGACTATTTGGACTTGCAATACACTCTCTATCATCATGATAGAGCAATATATAGATAAAAATAATGTATTTTTATACTTAACAAAATATGTATTATAAGTTTTTATTATTAGTTTTTTTTTCAACCTACTTTGAATGCTTATCCAACGATGGTCTCTCATAGACACACACTTCTAGCAGAAGTCTATTTGGTATTTAAGTTTTGCCTTTTTCATTTACCAAGTACTACTTATCCCTTATTTTGACCCCTTATCCAAAAACTTTACATGTTTATCCAACGATGCTCCCTTATAGGAACACTCTTTTATGAGAAGTCCGTCTGGTACTTAAGTTTGGAGCAGTATAAGCGCTAACCAAAACGCCCCCAACCTATCGGAATCTAGTTGACCTATTTTTGTTTAAATGGTAATTTGGAGTGTTTAAATTGCAATTTTAGTGATCTAGGTAGTTTTAAAATCATGGATTTAGCCTAGAGAAGTCGAATACAATTGTTGAAATTGCAAAGTTATGAAAATAACAATTTACCAAAAGAAATTTGACCAATTTTTATCGAAAATATGTTGAAAAAGCAAGGCGTTTTAGTTGTATTTTATCCTACTCGCTTAAGTTTCTCCTTTTGCATATGTTAAGTACTACTTACGCCTTATTCTAACCCTTATCCAAAAACTTTACATACTTATCCAATGATACCCCTTGTAGACACACTCTCCAAGAAGAAGAATGAATGGTACTTAAGTTTTTCCTTTTTCATCTGCTAAGCGCTAAGTACTACTTTTCCCTTTTTCATCTGCCAAGTACTACTTACGCCTTATTCTCACCCCTTATCCAAAAACAAAACTTTACTTTAGAGAATAGCTTCAGACCAGGAACCTGCACCCTGTACACAACAAAGTTAGAGCTGGTAGATCACTGAGTCCAAGAATTGTAGCAGTAAACTTGAGCTGAGGCCAGCCTTAGTTTAAATATGAGAACGATCTATCCAACAGTAAGTAGAACTGACACCATGGTTGCACGAGGAATTAAAGGACGACAACACTTTCTGCAAGAGAATAATACCACCCCCCCACAAGAAAAGTAACCTAGACTTCCATTAGGTGAGCCAAAGACCCCACCACCACTCACTCATAGGCTCCGCACATGCAGCAAAAATGACGGACCTTGGGCTCAAGTCTTGCTGACGTGATAGTGGCTAAAATCACAGTTTTGAGCACGTGATAAAAGGGTATAGCCCAACTCTGTGCAGTACCATGAAACTTTAATTCAAATTTTTAATGGTGATCCAGAAAATAAGAATGAAATCAACGTTGGTGATTAAAACATAGTACATTGCAGCAATCAAATCAAATACAGTTGTTAGAAAGCCTGGGTTGGGCTAAGGCTATGCTTTGTTTTGAAGTGAAGTCTTCATCATTGCGCTCTGGATAGCCTCAAGCCTTTTACCCTCATGTAATGAGGCTATCACAAACTCAACCCCTTACCATAAAATTTGAACATAAACATAATAAATACTAAACCTAAAAAATAACAAATTATCTCATCTCATGGATACTAACTTTTTTTCACCTTCTTAGACAATTGGTAGGTACTACTTACCCCTTAATGATTATGACCACTACGAAACTAAAGGGAACTGAATATTTGTGACAGCCGTCGATATGAAAGATTACCGGGAAGGATTACGACCTCCACATGGTTGAAACTAACAGTTTGTGACAGCTGTCGACACGACGACGTGCGACTGCGATGGGAAACATAGAGGCTACTGGACGCACATGAAATGTCAGAGATTGCCGAACCTTGCAATAAAAATGGCACCACCAACCCTCCGTATCAGCTTGGCTGAGCTCAACATATTCACCAACCACAATGCTCGTCCTCTCATTCTGTGGGTAACCTATTCTATCCCTTCTGCTCTACATCAGAAGCCATAAGCCCTAGATTATTACAGAGTTCATTCTCGGCCCTGCGAAGGAGTTCGCTCTGCAATATCTCGCTGTATAAGAAATCAACGAGAATTAGCATTCATTAATGGGCAACTGTTTGCCATCACATGGAATCGCAAGGGTGTCTGTAGAGTTGACAGGGTGTGATAAATTTATAACAGTGACGGCAACAGACGGAAAATTAATGGAATACTCGGCTCCCCTTCTCGTCAAAGATGTCATGGCGGCGTACCCACAACATTCGGTGGTGCATTCCGAGGATGCAACATGCCGTTCTCTTTTGCCGGAGAAGAAGTTGGTTCCCGGGCAGCTTTATCGGCAACAACTTATTGCTAAATCGCGTTCTCTTTGTGAAAACGCCGTTTTATTAGAGGCCAAAAGCATCGATAATGGCAGCTGCGAAGGTAGAGTTAGCAGAGAAAGGCAAGACAGTACTCCGCCTTTTTCCGTTAGCGGTATTATGAGGGTGAAGATGGTAATCTCGAAACGAGAACTGAAGACCTTGCTTTCGGATCGTTGTATAAAGGAAAAATCATTGTTGGTTCGGGCGCTTGAGTCCAAGGTGGCTAAAGAAAATAACGGTACCACAAGTAGATGCAGCAGCGGTGGATGGAGACCATCGTTAGAAGGCATTCCGGAGCACAACTAAGCTTATAAGCCTTAAGCTTATGGAGATCATCGTTAGAGGGTTCTCTCGCGCGCTCTCTCTCTCTCACAGTGACGTAGTTAGGTATGCACGGGATTGATGTTATGCATCCCGGCTGAAACTGAAATAGGTAGAAATCATGTTTATTTTCAGAACCAGAAACAGGTATTTCTGTAATTTAACCGATTCCACAGAATCTAGATGATAAATAGTTATCAACATGTCTGAAAGGGAAAGTGAGATCCGGATATATATTGAAATGAGCAAATTCAAGCAACGTAAAAGGAATGTCTTTGTATATACCTATGTAAAAGAGAGGAAAAATATAATATTGATCGCACTATTTTTAAGGTTATTTAGTTGTTAAAAGTTTATATTTTGTAATAATAATTTATTTTTAAGGTTATTTCATTGTTAAAAGCTTATAAATGTGTATATAGCTTAATTTTTTATATTTTGTAATAATAATTTATTTTTAAGATTATTTAATTGTTAAAAGTTTATAAATTTGTATATAATTTATTTTTTTATATTTTACAATAATAATTTATTTTTTTAATATTATTTAATTATTAAAAATCTATAAATGTTTACATAACTTACTTTTTATATTTTGTAACAATAATCTATTTTTAAAGTTATTTAATTGTTAAAAGTTTATAAATATGTATATAACCTTTTTTAATGTGAACTTGTAACCAACTCTTACAAAGGAGACATGCTTTTAACGGTTAGACTAACTCAAATTATGATAATAATTAGTGATTTGTTAATATTAAACTAATTATATAAGAATAATTATCTCTTATAGACTATTTGCTAGTTTGTCAAATTATCTCTTAAAGAATAAAGCTTGTTTGTCAAATTAGTAGTTAGGCATATGAGATTTATGGCACAGAATAATTGAAATTTGATTATTTTCTTACTGTGTTTTAAGGTGTGAAAATAGTGATAATTTTTTAAAATACTAGACAAATTTGACTCATCAAGAGAGTGTGTGGATGCAAATTTTATTATGAGTTCAAGTTAAAGTAACACGTGGGACTTGTAAAAAAATCAACCATGGATAGCACAACCTCCTATTCAACCCCCTAAATCAAGGGTGGCTCATGGACCTTCGTGGGACTGAATCCCGACACTTGAGTCACCCTAGCCACTATGGGAGTGGCACGACTTGCACGACTTGTAACTGTAGAAAGCATCTTTTTGTATTGATAAATGACCTTTCAAATACACGACGACAATCCATTTCATTGTTTTGACAACAATGCATTTCATTGTTTTCATTTTAATTTAATGTATGGTTTAATTTATTTTAATTCATAATATATGAATTGTATGAAATGCATTGTTGTTTTCATGTGGTTCAGAACCTCAAGAATATTGGTCGAGGTTTGCTAAATCCACAATAATAATTTTAGGGGGGCATCCGAAGGGGCTGTGTCATCCTATCGACTCCAGTTTTGGGAGCCTAACCCCGAAGGACCGAGAGAGTTGGATTCATGAAAATTGAACCTCTTACCTCAATATCAAACGGTCTTTGGAATCAAACTCCAACCAACTGAGCTACCCCTTGGGGCTTTTCCTGGGAACTTGGTCGCAAGACAAACAATGAAACATAATTATGGCTCGCTCTTCTATAAAAAGCCTAAATAACTGCATCCCTTCGCATTCAAAACATAGCTATTTTTAGTGACTCAAAAATTGTCATGAGAAGGATTCGAGAAAAAAGAACCCAATCTAAATTACTTGCAAAAGTAAATTCTAAACAAGATTAATTCCATCTCAAATATATCTTTCCACCTTGTCAAAAGATGCAATCACTTAATAATAGGCAATTACAAAGATTAAGGTCAAACTACCAATATCACCATCAAACAAAATGAAGGCACACCAAAGAGGAAGTGGTTGCACTAGGACAAAGGGCATAAAGTATAGACAAGGGGTAGACATGAGCCTTGGATCGAGCCATGAGGAACTATGGGAAAGGAGGCCATGTCGTTGAAAAGATACAAGGAAAGTATACCGTCCAGAAGAAAATGGTACATTGACTCTCCCATAAACACTAAAAACCAACCCATGCGAACATTGTAACGTGATTTCAAGTACTACTTTGGAACATTGGGTGGACGTGAATGGCGTTTAATGGAGTTAACTACTGTGAGATTTTGTATAACCTCGACATTGTACAAAGTAAGAGAATTGTAGACTGAGAAATAAGATAGTCTACAAACTCCCTCGCAACTCCGAAATATATTGGTGAATCTCAAACAAGCAAGACAACAATGGTGAGCTTAGTGATTAAGTATACAAAGGTATACATACAGTACCTTCTTTAAGAAATAAGTTATTCTATAAACTCCCTCCCAACTCTTAAATATATTGACGAATCTTTGTCATGCTTTTGATTGACAAACCGGTCAAACAAGCAAGACAACAATGGTGACCTTAGTGATTAAGTATACAAAGGTATACATACACTACCCCCTCTGGATTTGAACCTGTGACTTTCGAAAAAGAAATACATGCTCTTAACCATTAGGCTCACTCATATTGTATAGCTTATCCATTTTAAATGTATTGTACTTAACATTATGTGCAAATTCATATATAACATTCAAAGAATGACGAGGCCTTGAAAATCAGATCAATAAGGACTCTGATCCAAAAAAAAAAATGAATAGTTTAGAATTTTGTTTTGAATATCTATTGGGATGAAAAGCATAGTTGAAATCGATGGTTTTTTTTATCCTTCTTAATATAAACTTACAAATCTTTACGTTAAAAAAAGGATTTTAAACTTTTTTAGAGTTAGTTTAAAAGGAAATGTTTGCATTTCAATTGATCCTATCATCATTTGGTTGATCCAAAGTTAAGAAGATTTATATGGTCTTTGTTATAGTGATATTTTTTAAATTTAATTTAAAACAAAATGTTTACATTTCAATTGATTCTTTTCACTAGGTTAATTTAAAGTTAAGAAAATCTAAGATTTTTATTTTTTATTGAAATAAAATCATTTTTTATATTTAATTTATTTATATAAAATTATTTAACTATTTTTTGGATATAAATTGTAAATACACCCAATTTCTCTAAGTGCATTTTTGGGATGAACAATTTTATTTACTATAAACAATAATAATTTATTCACTATAACCAACAAAAAATCAATAAAATTTAAATTTAAACATTGAAACATTTTTGTTTTTATTATTTTATTTAAATTTAAAATTGAAACATTTTTGTTTTTATTATTTTATTATTGTAAAATATTATATTAAGTTAAAATATGAAAATTGAATTATAAAATTTAATATAAATAATTTTATTTAATAATTGTATTTAAGTTTATTCAATTTTATAAATATATTATTTTATTTTAATTGTGAATTTATACAATATATATTTTAATATCAGTATTCCAAATCTATATGGATTATAAAATATACCACACACATTAATATATATAATAAATATTTTTGAAAAGATAAATACAAATAATATTATGTTTTATTTTTATTTAAATAACAGATTCATAATATGAAAGTATGTTTTTTTTTTACTAGGGGAATTGGAGTGGGAGGTCCAGGGATCCATTCCTGGGACACAGATAAACCTGGGTGGGATTGATCTCGTGACCTCCAATTTACAACAAATGACTTCGTAACAACATAATAGCCAATAAACCACACCCGTGCAGACTAATATGAAAGTATGTTAAATGTATTATAATTAAGAAAAACTAATTATATAATTTTGCAATAGGAATTTGTTTTAAAATTATTTATTCCAAAAAATGGATAGATGTATGTATGCATGATTATAATTAAAAAATTATTAATTATATAATTTTTAAAATAAAAATTGTTTTTTTAATTATTTAATTTTAATTACATATATAAATATAATTTAAAAATAAATATTTATTTTTAAAAGTTTTTCATTTCGAACGATGGATACGTACATGGATGTGGTATAGTGGTTTATGTTAAGAGATTTGATCAATATGTTAAACGTATATAGAGTATAATTGACGTTACAAAGATTTCAGTTTTTTAACGAGTTGCTTATGTTTGATTGGAAATGACATAAGCAATAAATTTATGGGTTTATTAGACTGCATAAAGATGAAACTACTGAAAAAAAAGAGTATATTGTTTATTTGTTTATCTATAATTCAAATAAATTCTAGGTATTTATATCTATAAATGAAAAAGAAATAGAACAAATGCATAAACATGAAACACATTTAGTCATTTTTAAAGAGAGAAATTGGTTGGACCTTAATCTAAGAACTAACAAGGATATATTCCACAAATCTAACTCCACAAATAATCTACGCAATTATGCCCAACTTATCATTCTAATTCTTCTTTTAAGCATGAAGCTCATCTAACTGTATGAGTAGTTGGTTTCATGCTTCTCCAAGATAGATTCTCACATTAATGTCTTGATATGCTAATAGAGGGGTACTGTTTTGTAATATTTGGTATCCCAAAAAATTGAAAAACTAGTATTTAGAACCCAACTTTTCACATGGCTTGTTATACTTTGTCCCTACACAAATAATACCACTCACTGTTAACCTAGATGCCTCTACCTGTGAAAATTGCTCATGGATGTGGCTTGGAATCCTTTCCAATATGTTGTAGTTTCCTCCTATGCATCACACCTGACTCAAGCACAAAGGGTTCTTCAACTATTATGACAAACCCTTCTCACTCGACGATCACTTGCGATACTATACCCACCCAACAACGATCCCTAGGGGCAAAGGAATAAACTTTCCAAATAGGAGTTTCAAACTGAGAAGGGATGTGAGATCTAAAAACACTAGCAATTCAACTTGATATCAGGAAGTTGCTCGAATCCCTCGTATTGCAGTTTATTAACTCCCCAAATGCCACCATGGTGTTGATGGTATTCATACCTCACATTGTACTTTCCTCACATACCATTGATGTGATCATTACCAGGGGTATTACTCCCCACATGTTGAACATGTTCTCTTTCGTCACCACTTGTAACATCGCATGTGTGAGCCATGTGACAATAACTATGTCTTTTCGAGGTCAGGGTGATAAACCACCAACCTGAGAAATTTATATTTCAACTTGGATCAATATTCCTTAAACATTTAGAAATTAGTTTATTATTACTATTTTTAAATATATTTACAATATTTATTTTATTGAAATTTGAAGTGACATAAGTTTATTTTAAAGAATTTTTTTTGCTTGGTTGTTGTAAAAGTGATGCAAAGTTTAATTTCGAGATTTATCATTCGGTTCAAATTAATTAAAAATAAATAAAATTGGGATAATAAAACATGTTTTAATATTAATTTGAAATAAAATATTTTAATATTAATTTTAAATAAAAATAAAAAATAAATGTTATTATGAATTTTATTCCTAAGTATGTATAAAGATTGTATGCAGATAATTCAAAGCAGAATTATTTAGTAATTAAAGTATACATATGCAATGGTTTTATGATAAAAATTTTTTAAGAAAGGGAATATGGTTAAGTTTTTCTTTTTAATAAACTTTAAATCTATGTAATCCCATTAAAAGAACATGATAAAAGGTTAAACTAAAAAAAAAAACCAATCACTTTGTTTTGTATATGAAACAATTGTGATAAGCACATTGTAAAAGTACTTACTTTTTGTAAGCATAATTTAGTTTTTTTGTAAAAGAAAAAAAATTGATGTGTAACTAATCATTCATATATATATATGTGTGTTAAAACACAATTAAATAGCATATGTGTGAAGTATTTGTGACAAGGGAGAAAAACTTGAGGAAAGTAAATACACCTTGATAAATTGTATAACTTTATTGATTCATAGTTAGGATGAATCTATGCTAGTTAATTTACATTGTAGTGATATGTTACATTGTACTATAATTGCATTTGTCAATTTTCTCAAGGAACAAAAATGTATTAACAGATGTTGAACTGCAAGTTTCCATAAATATACTTGTAGATTGCTTGACACAATTACTGAGAAAATATTCATAATTTTTCCTCCTGCTTGTGACTAGGATTCTTCTTTGCCTCTCATTTTTGTAATTGGTATCATTTAACATTAACAATTTCATCATAATCAATCAAGGAAGGTTTTGTTCTACTTTCCAAATTTGTGGGAGGGATACACCATGTGCAGGGCTACTTCATTGCAATCATATTTTCATATAGATGGAGTTTCCACAATGTTTCATTGTAGGTTCCCTAGATGTGTAAAAACATGAATTCTTTCCTCTAGTCAATCTTACATAGCAACCTTTTCCAACCTCCACCATGTTTCCATTACTTTGCAATGGTTAGGGTGCCGTAAAAAAAAACATGTTATTAGATCTATGGCAAAACTAGGGCATGCAAAAAGTCTCCAACACAAGGTCAATGTAGTTTAGTGCACCAACATATTAAACCTTCCATGAGAATGGAAGCCTCATTTGAGTCACATAATATAGTTTCCATATGATTTATGTGTGGAGTGTTTCCATTGAGATTTGCACATGGACGTGAGAAAAAAAATCAACTCACTAAGAGAGGCCTTGGGGGAAAGTGAACGTGTTGGGTGCAATTGTCACCACAACACTCGAATCCTTTTGTTTAATCCAACTCCTAAACAAAAGAAAAGGGAGGTAGACACTATTAAATTTAAAGATGCTTGCTTTAGAAAAAACAACTTAAGAGTTAAAAAAGGAAATCTAGGAAACTAATCTAGAAATATATATATTAGGGAAATCAATGCTACAATCACTAAGTAGCTCAAAGATTCACATGCATATCATGGATATCAATGCTTTAACCATTGGGGAAAATGGATAATATTGTGAAAAACAAGAGATACCTGCAACCTATACCATGAGATTAATTAACCAACATAAAAGAAAATTTGTTATCTAATTACTAAAATGCGGAAATGAAGCGAAATTGTAAACTTGTTGGAGTGAGGATTGACTTTATTATTAACTCTTAGCGGGAGCGGGGAGTTTGTGATATACATGAGGTACATGAAAAAGAGTCTGATAATGATTTCAAGTGGCACCACACAAAGAGGGGACTAGATCGAAGTTGCATGGAATGTCCAATGCTGACACCAATTGAGGATGTAACATGATGGCTCCCAATGGTCACTACCTAGTAGAGCCCCTCAACTATAGAATTTTTTCAATAAATGACAATCGAAATGTGCATTTGTATATAATACATATAGGTGTATTGAAAGTGGATTTAAGCATCAATGCATGTTATCTATATGATATGCACTAGTGCACATTATCAACTTTTATGCACAAAAAAAGCTTTGTTTTAACCTCCAACCACACAAAATTTTATAGTTATAGTGAATATCCTCTATAACCTACGCTACAAAAAATAGAGGTTTAAGAAGAGGTTCTTTGACAATTCTTTCCAATCTTGTTACACTAAAAACCTCCATTATAACATCCTCTTCATGGTGTTTTCCTTGTAGTATTGCATTCAAAAGTATTGTTGTAGCAATTAAGTTTAACTTTATGTGATTACAATGAATCCATTCCAATGAGAACATCATAGGAAACAAGTGGAAAAATATTCATATTTTCCCATGTGAAGAGTCCATCCATATCTAATGGAAATTTCTCCACCACTTTACTAACTCTTCTCTTGGTTCCACTGGTTAGTTGGACAAGTTTTGATTTTTTTTTTCTTTTCTAAAATACTGTAAATATTAGCAACACTAGGAGTAACATAACTTTGAGTAGATCATGGGTTAATTATGATAGAAATAGATTGCTTAAAATATTTACCTTGAACCTCAACCATAACTTATTAATGGTTAGATTGAAGGTTTTCTTATGTAGCATAGATTCTAGGGATTGTCCATGCTACATACTAAATAGTTTTATCCTCTTGAATGTTGTAAAATTTCTTAGAACTTCCATTCCAATGTGGACAACTTTTAAGCAAGTGGTCCTCTCCACATATACAACATTGAAAAGGATCTCTTGGCTCATCTCGTGTAAATTTAGTTGGCTTAGACTCACCATGTGATGGTTTCCTTTGTTAATTTTTGAAATGAGGAAGATTGAATCCCTTCGTCCATTGATCAAACTTATCCTCCTGTAATGTCCCTAAAATTAGAAAAATAATAATTGTAGGCTAATACAATACTACAATTAAAGGACATTGTTTAAAACTTCTGCGGAATAAAAATTGGTTGTGTACTGAACATAAGTGTCGTAAGTTGTTTTCCCTCTATGTGTTTTCTTGTCTGATGATGATGTGTTTATGTGATGATGTCCTATTACTTGGACTTGTTTGTATGGTTACTCTGTTTGTCTACTAGTTGTGTATATTTGTCGACACTTACACTATGTTACATTTTACTTTTATTTTATATGTCTTTTAAATTCCTTTATGGTTTTATTCATAAGAGGCTAACTTTCCTTCATACGTCAAGGGGTGGAGTGGCGAGGTTTTTTTCCCTTGAGGGAACACTCAGAAAGGTAAGAATTACTATTGCTAAAAGGGCTTAGTTAGTTCATCATGAACTAATGTAGGCTCCTACTCTTATGCAAGTTATTTTGTCGGTGAAATTTGTCTATGACCGTGGAAAATAAAAAACATCCTATGTCTAAAGCACTACATCTACACTACACTAACCTGTTTATAGCTGGGTGAAAAGAGGACTAAAATCCTAGGCCTAACTATACCTAAGTCCTATGTAAATGAGGTTAAGAAGAGATTAATTTTATGCATGTTTATACTTTATGGTATACATTAATGGTAAGGTTTGAAACCTTAATTACTTTGTAATATATACTTTGGAAACTATATGGAAAAAGGGTTTATGGTTTATGGCATATTCCATATGCCATCGAAACTTGTATTAGCATGACATTTGAGGGTTTTAAGGTTTAAACGTTGGTGGGTGGCGAACTATGGAACAATGGCGTGAACAAAACTATAGAGCTATGGGTTTCGATTTGATTGATAGTGGTGGACAGGGTGGCGACTTAAATGCTTCTTGGGAAGTGCTGGAAGAATGCCTCAAGCACTGGGTAGGGTTTGCATTTGTTTTATTTGGTTTTTCATTTGTGGAGGTTGGGTGGTATCCTGCTTCTAGGTGCCATGCTGTGTAACTCAATAGCCTTCCCGCTCTCTCGTTGGTAAGCTATGTCGTTGGTATGCATAATGTAATGTTTTGGTTTGATTATGATCTTTGCTTGCATACTCATGATAGAATATGTGTTGGTTTGTGAAGGTGAAAGAGCATGGCTCTATCATGGCTTGATGGTGGCACCATAGGTTTCCTGCGCAACCATTCTGTGGGTAAGCCCCAAAATTGGCAAGGCCCTTACTACTATGTGTTTTTTTTGACAAAGTTTTCGAACTATGGGTGGGGAAATGTATCATTGTGTGGTTTTTTTGGTTAGGGTTTGATAGTTGTTGTGTAACCAATGGATGCGACTATGTAGTCTTCTCCATGGATCTAGTGTATGTAAATGTTTGGAAAATAAGAGATTTACTGTCCAAATATTCGCTCGGCTCTATGTATAAACTAATTGTTTCACAAATATTTGTGGTGGGTATTTTTTAATGGAAGCTCTACGTTTATCTTTATGATGTGTTTTGCTTACTTACAATGCCATTGCTTGCAATGGCACCGTGGATAGTTCGACTATGTATTTTATGCAATGTATGCTTATGGTGGTACTGTGTGGTAAAAAAACGGATGTATGAATTTATTAATTTGATGTGGCTAGGTTTTACCTTGTATTTATGTATTTATATTTTTATAATGTGAATATGCAATGGATGTAAAGCGTGTAGCTCTGTTTTGTTTAAACTGTTGGTTATATTGAATTCCTTTCAGGAAGCCTGACAGGAGGAACCCTTAATGTATAAATTGCAATGTTTTTGTTTTGTTATTGGATCCTACAGGATTTGATCCTAGGTTGTTTGATGAATTAGACTTGTGGTTTGTTACTTTTGTTTTGGGCATATCACAGGATTAGAGCCTAGATGCATTTCGATTAAAATGAACGGAGGTGTAAGAACATGATTCTTGGTTTTGTTAATGTGAGTTTATGGTTTCGCAGATTAGTTTCCACTAGCGCGATGCATAGGGAATGACTCTGTTTTGATAATTTTGTTTATGTATTAGTTATTCTAATTCTTTGTTTATCATTTTAGTTGTTGTTATGAATACATGTAATGACCTACAGCCAAACCTTTGTGGGTTTCGTTGGTTGGGTAGGGGTTAAAAAATTCGAAATGAAATATGTGAAATCCCACATCCAATCATAGATAGGATTCGATGGTTGGGATAGGTTAATAATACTTAGCAATGTTTATGTTTTCATAGCCATTAGAGGAAATTTGAGGTCTAAAATGGGCCTCCTAAGGAAAATAATAAAATAATAGTTAAAATAATAAAATAATAGTTATCAGTTTTTGGGGAAGAATGAAAAAAACTGTTTTTTTGTTCGTGTTTTCGACATATCTCCTTGTGTTTTTACTCAAATTTCAAGTGGGAGAGCTCATTGGATGCAGAATTTAATTCCGCATCCAACGAGTACCCACATTGCATACTTTTGACAGACCCCGCTACCCCAAAAACAAGAAATAACTGAAAAAATGTGATGATGATGTTATCATCACATTTTTCAGTTATTTCTTGTTTTGGGGGTACAGTGCATACTTTTGACAAACCCTGCTACCCCCAAAATAAGAAATAACTGAAAAATGTGATGATGACATCATCATCACATTTTTCAGTTATTTCTTGTTTTTGGGGTAGCGGGGTCTATCAAATGTATGCAATGTGGGTACTCGCTGGATGCAGAATTAAATTCCACATCCAATGAGCTCTCCCGCTTGAAATTTGAGTAAAAACAGAGGGAGATATGTTGAAAATATGAATAAAAAAAGTAGTTTTCTTTCATGACAAATATGTCAACTCAACCATTGTGGTTGACTCATTTTACTAAAATTCTATTGGTTCTTGAATTCCAACTCACAAAATTTATTGTTGGCCTGTTTTCTAATAAGGCCCATTTTAGACCCCAAATTTCCTGTAATGATGGATTGTAGTGTTTATGTAAATGTTTATTTAGTATTATGTTAAGATGTTTATGGTTTAATTAAAATGTGAAAACAAAAGCAAAATCGCTAGCAATATGAAATCTTCCAGCGTTTTGAATTTATGTTGAGAGTTTGATTTTAATGGTTTAGGAGATTTGATCTCTGGTTATTTTGTTTCTTCCAGTTTGTAGTTTATTAGTTATTGTGAACTAGAGTCTATATTAATTGGTTCCTTGGTATGTATATTTATAATTTATAAATATTTTATCTGAATGTTTTGATGTAGAGGTTGTAATAATATTTTAGTTTTAATTGCTTTTAAGGTTTACTTTGCCTAGCTTTATGAAAACTCTATTTAACCTTTCATTTATGTTTGAACAATATAAAATAGCTAGTTATCTTAATAAATAGGGTTTAAGTCTAAGGTATACTCTGTTTAACAATCAAATCGATACTAAGAGGATTTAAACTATAAAATTCCTATCTAGGAAAACAATGGCCGAGTTTAATGTTTAAGTAGTAAATCAACCTGTAACATAAAATCTGTCCCTATAGTTTTATGCAGAGATAGTTCAGACTAAGATTCTATAAACAAAGGAAAACCTAGCCGATGCATATATTTAATGTACAGATTTTCATTCCTAATTATAAACCCTAATTAATAAAATCTGTAAGAATTGTAGAGAAATTAAAAAACCTCACACATGCAATTTGTAGTTATTTGATGGATAGAACCATGCACATTGATGCACACATAATTAATAATAACATAGACAAATATGACCTTAGATCTGTTCCCGGTTTCAATTTGGACCCCCCTTACCCACTTCCAACATGAAAGTAGTCTAGAGCTCCTAAAGGTAAGGATTCACCTATTTAGAATATGAGGTTCTATACCAGATTTCTTTTGTTTTTGGAAAATTCTCTCCTAAAATTCTTAGGAGAATAATGATCATATATAATAGAATGGGGATCCCCAAGCATTTCTTTGGCTTGGGTCTTTATAGATAATCTTTAGGAAAAATGACAGTTAAATTTAAGTTAGATCAAGAATCATTTATATTCTTGAAATAATCTTTTACTTGATTTATGTGAAATTAATATTTATTTAACTTAACTTAGGAACTCTTTGACTAGTTCCCATTTTGTCTCTTTTAGGTATTAAATATTTAATTAGTTATTTCAGTAAATAATAATACATAGGTTCTTTATTTATTATTTATAGTTGTTGAAATATTGTAACTTCGAAGAATATTCTATATGTATCTTTTGTGGTCCCCGATGGTCCTACCGGGAGAACCACTTGTATTATCTTGTACCCCGATGCTTCTAATCAGAAGAACTAATAAGAGTCATGAGGTTATCTCTTCTAATTGTAAAGGTGGGTCATTAGCACCCCAGTGTGGTTACTTGAGCCTACATGTGTAACTCGAGCCAACATGATTAACTCGAGCCTACATGTCTGATGAGTTAATTGAAGTGAACGGATGAATATAAATAGAGGTGTAGCTCTCCTCATGTTGCTGATCGAAAGGTCAAAGTGCTGAAGATGATGTTGTTGATTGAAAGGTCAAAGTGCTGAAGATGATGTTGTTGATCGAAAGGTCAAAGCACTGAAGATGATGTTGCTGATCAAAAGGTCAAAGTGCTAAAGATGATGTTGCTGATCGAAAGGTCAAAGTGCTGAAGATGATGTTGCTGATCGAAAGGTCAAAGTGCTGAAGATGTTGTTGATCAAAGTAGTCAAAGTATTAATGATGATGAAGATTGAAGATTGAAGATGAATACTACATAATGTTGAAAAGCTTCCAATGATTTATAGATGCATTACCCTAATGATGTTGATGATGTCCTCTATCTCTCTCCTACTATTGTTGTTGTTGATGTTGTTGTAGAATACCCTTCTCGTTAAGGGGGAGTGTTGAAATATTGTAACTTCAAAGAATATTATATATGTATCTTTTGTGGTCCCTGATGGTCCTACCAGAAGAACCACTTGTATTATCTTTTACCCCGATGCTTCTAATCGGAAGAACTAATAAGAGTCATGAGGTTGTCCCCTCTAATTGTAAAGGTGGGTCATTAGCACCCTAGTGTGGTTACTTGGGCCTACATGTGTAACTCGAGCCAACATGATTAACTTGAGCCTACATGTTGGACGAGTTAATTGAAGTGAATGGATGAATATAAATAGAGGTGTAGCTCTCCTCATTTGAGCACACACTCTCACTTGTGTAGCGCATTAGTGGAGAAGAGAAGAGTAGCTGGAGAAAGAGGAGGATCAGGCTTTGATTTCCTTGGTGGTTTTACCTTTTATCTTTTTGGGGCATCTATATTGAGGAAGATTTTGCTGGGTTTTTCCCTTAGGGTTTTCCCAGGATAAATATTTGTGTTCCTTTTATATGGTTGTGCTTGTCTATCTTTCAGTGATCCTGTTTATATGCTTTTGTTATGAATTCGAAATGAAATACTAATGATCTAGCTTAGCATATGAAAATTTAACATGGTATCAGAGCCACCCTGAAAGAAGGCATTGTGGAGCTACAAAATCTAGGGATTCTTAATTTTTGGTTCTCTCTCCATAATTGATAAGAAAAAGAAGGCTAGTCTGACTCTCCATTGAAGGGCGCATCTTTCTGTCGAAGCGGAATTTGATTCCGAGCATTTTCAGTTTTCGGTGCGAGAAATTAGGGCTTCTTGCAGAAGAAGAATTTTTGAGTGAGCCCAGCATATGATTTATCTCCTCATCAAAATAAAATTTTAGAGACCTATATCAAGAAATTTGGTTTGGTGAAACTCTGGGAAAGTCAAACCCTAGTTTGACCTCGACCTGGAAAAACCCTAAATACTAAAAATGCTAAGTTTTGGTACATTCGCTATATCCTGAGATTGGAGAAGGATCAGGAGTTGAAAATTTTAGAGGCCGAAGATAATATCTATATTTACACATTGTCCAAAATTCAGCCTCAAATTCGCTATATTCTGGAAGATATGATCCCTCCAAATTAGAGTTCCATCCTCTCCTAGAATTCATCCCTAAACATGACACCTGGGGATAATTGTTGTAGTGTGGGATACAAAGGTCCAAATGGAATTCTGGAAGATGTTCCAAAAATAGAACAAACTTTAATTTCTGTGGTCTGAATTTCAGAACCTGAAGATGAACCAATGACACGTGTCATTCCGTACAACTTCACTATTCTGAACAGTCCTGTAACAGGTCACCTTGGTAGATCATAACTCCCAATTGGTGAAACCAATTCTGATAAAACCTATGGTGTTGGATCAAGAACATGCGAGGTTACCTCAGTGAAAAATTTCAGACATATAGGAGCAGTAATTTCAGAGATATCACAGAAACAGTAACAGGCATTTATGCAAAAGAAATTGGAAAACTAGGGCTTCCTGTTCCGGGAGCTTCCCTCCACTGTTTTCAGAAAAGGAGTACAATGGAAAGCTCCATTTAAAGAGAGATGTATTTCTATCCAATTATATCTGAAAGATTTCAAGTTTTTGAAAATTAGGGTTTCTCTGACAAACCCTAGATCAGCCAGCTCCGGAAGGAAGACAGACACCTCAAATCGGTAAGATCTAATCTTTTGCTATTTCCATTTGAGGTTCTCATTTCAAAGTGATCTATCACATCAGCTTGATGATAATCTTGGTGAAGTTGAAAAATTCCAAGCATGGAAGTATTTGATCTCTCTGAAGAAAATGAATTGGACACCTACATGAGTAGAGAGGTTCCAGTTCTAGAGGGAGATGAGCCTCAAAGCCTTACACAAGAAGAACTCGATCAAGGCCAAGAAGATCATTGTTGATTCAATAATGGATCAACTTGTACCACAAGTGTCTTCCCTAAATACACCGAAGATTTTTGATTCCTTGATCAAGCTATTTGAAGATAAGAACATAATTCAGAAGATGGATTTGAGAAAACAGTTGAAGAATGTGAAGATCCAGAATGCAGAACAACTTGAAGCGGTAGAAGAAGAAGTATGCAGAAGTGGTGATAGCCACCTTGAATGGCCTCCCAGGATCATGGGATTCATTCATGTGAAGAATGTATACCAAAATTAAGTGATTACTTTTAGCTCTACTAATAAGAAGAGAAGAAGAAGATGGGAGCAATTGAAGATCAAGCTCTCACCATTCAAAGAAGATCCCTAAAGCGATGAGGAATATGAAAAACTCAATTCATGAAGAACCTCTTATTCATCTTATCATTTGGATAAGAAATGATGATTTCATGAATGAAGAAGATGATAAAGCAGAATGATCAAGATGGAGTCTACCCACGAAACAAATAAAAGACAAGTATTCAATTGCCATTTCATGATATTGTTTTGTTATACATTTGATTGTATTCAGTTGATGTGTTGTGCATGATAGATTGTTTACATTAATACTACTAATATGCATGTGATGGGTAAGTAGCTCATGGCGCTATACAACTCTCCAGTGCTACTTATCAAACCTCTTTGCTGACATATTGGATTAGTGCACAATATCAATGATGTCATGGTAGAGATGGAAGGCATCTAGAAAGTTTCTAGGAGATATGGATGAATGTTGTATTGGCTAAATAGTTGCATGATGCATAAGAATTTTTCGTTATGCATATGTTTTATGAAATAGTTCTAACCATGCAACTGGTGCATTTTATTTGTAGGAAAGGTCCTGTACAACCTCCTACAAGAAAAGAAGGACGAGACTTGTTCCGAAGAACAAGTGATGACAATTCAATAAACATGAATCTGAAGCTCCCAGGGTCAGAGACACCATGACAGAAGAAAGAGCTTCAGAGAGCGGTAGATCCACCTCAAAGGATGAAGACCACCATGGGTATGAGAGATAAATCAAGATGAAGAAAAGTATGCTATGAAAGAAACTATGATCAAAGAATAACAGTTGATCATGGGGAATAATGTATACGATATGATTTTGAGACATAAAGGGAAGTACATAGTATCCTCCATATGGATCTACAAGAACAAGTGTACAAAGAAAGGTTCGTGATTTGCCTCAGAAAGAATAGACTATGACATGACATGCTCTATTGACCAGTATATATCAAGCATAGAACCACCTATGCAGAATGAAGAAGGAAGATAATACTCCACTTCAGGGGGAGTGACTACAGAAGATATCTGAGTTCGACACGGTACGACATGATGGAAAACTTCTTGATGGATCGAGACTTTACCAAGAGTAAAGTGGGTTCCAACCTTCAAAGTTGAATGCAGAAGACTAGGATATGTTGATAATCTGACAAGACAAATTCATGGAAGATGTTATGATGAAAGAATACTAGAATGATGTATGGGATATAGTTCCCAAACCATAAGAAAATAGTATTGTATCCTCCAAATGGATATACAAAATAGAGCATGCAGCTGACGGAAGTATCTATAAGTATAAATCAAGATTTGTGGCTGGAGGTTTCTTTCAGAAAGAGGGAATTAATTCTGAAGAGACACTTACTCTAGGAAGCAAGGTACACTTCCTTCATAACTATCATGGTAGTTTCTTCCATGGTGAAGTAAAGACAAGCCTTCCTTAATGGTATGATTCAGAAAGAGTTTTACATCGAATAGTCATGAGGATTTGAAGTTGAAGCCAGATGGAATCATGTATGCAAGTTGAAGAAGGCCCTCTATGGCCTGAAGCAAGCTCCCAGAGCTTGGTATGGAAGAATAGATAGTTTCTTGTCAAGCATGGGATTTACCAAGAGTGAAGCTGATCCTAACATTTATCTCAAGGTTGTAGAAGATGAACTTGTCATCCTGTTATTATATGTGGATGAATTATCCTTGACAGGAAATGAGAAATGGGTCATGGAAAGCAAGAAGAAACTAGCAGAAGAATTTGAGATGAAAGACCTTGGGTTAATGCATTATTTCCTAGGTCTAGAAGTATGGCAAAGTTCAGAAGAAATCTTTCTCAACCAGGGAAAGTATGCGGTAAAGATATTGAAGAGATTCAATATGTTGGAATGAAAAGTCATGGCCACACCCATGGACTCCAACCTGAAGCTGTTAGCTGATGACTCATTAGAGTTAGTGGATATGACTCATTACAAACAGATCATTGGGTCATTGATGTACTTAACAAATACCAGACCAGACATTTTTTTCGCTGTGAACACCTTAAGTCAATATATTGTTCAACCAAGACGGGTTCACCTAGTAATTGCAAAACATGTGATGAGATATCTGAAAGGGACTATAGACTTTGGTTTATATTATGATGATAGCCATGAGTATGGATTGTATGGCTACACAGATGCAGATTGGGTTGGAAGTATCTCAGATAGGAAAAGCACATTAGGTAGATGCTTTTGGGGTCTGCTATGAGTTCATGGTTTAGCAGGAAACAGTCCAATGTTTCTCGTAGCATGGCTGAAGCAAGATACATAGTAGATTTCTCTGCTAAGTTGCGAAGCCATATGGCTTCGGAAGTTGATATTAGGTCTCTTTGAACTGAAGATGGATACTACAATGATTCTATGTGATAACCAAAGTTGTGATGACAGAGAACCCTGTGTTTCGTCGTAACACATAGAAATCCGGTATTTCTACAATGAGATAAGATGTAGATGATGATGTTTAAATATTCCCATACTGAATATATAGATGATGTTTCAGTATTTACATACTGTAGATGCAGATGATGGTGATTCCGTATTTCTATACTGAATATAGAGATGATGATGCTTTCAGTATTTCTATACTGAAGATATAGATGATGATGCTTTCAGTATTCACATACTAGAGATACATATGGTGATAGTTTAGTATTCACATATTGAAGATGTAGATGATGATGGTTTGATTGTTGATGTGCTAACGAAGCCTCTATCTCGAGTAAAGTTTGAACACTTTCGAGACAAGCTTGGTGAGGTTCGAAAGAACCTTCCTTGAAAGGGGGAGTTGTGATGTTGCAGTGGGATTGTATCATCCCTGGGCATCTTCCCTAAAGTGATCCGGTGAACTTGGTCCTCGAGAATGAAGAGGGATTGTATCATCCTGAGACATCTGTCCAAAAGTGATCCGGTGACCTCGGTCCTTGAGAATGAAGAGGGATTGTATCATCCCGGGACATCTGTCCAAAAGAGATCTAGTGACCTCGGTCCTTGAGAATGAAGAGGGATTGTATCATCCTAGGACATCTATCCAAAATAGATCCGATGACTTCGGTCTTCGTGAATGTGGTGGGATTGCATCATCCTTGAACTTCGGTTCAAAATGTATCTAGAGGTCTCGACCCCGTGAATTTCGTAGGATTGCATCATCCCTAAACTTCAGTTCAAAATGTATCCGGAGGTCTCGACCCCCATGAAAGTGGTGGATTGCATCATCCCTGAACCTCGGTTCAAAATGTATCCGGAGATCTCGGCCCCCGTGAAAGTGGTGGATTGCATCATCCCTGAACCTCGGTTCAAAATGTATTCGATGGTCTTGGCCCCCGTGAAAGTGGTAGAATTTCATCATCCCTGAACCTCGATTCAAAATGTATTTAGATATTTCGGTCCCTGTGAATGTCGTAGGATTGTATCGTCCTTGAACTTTAGTTCAGAACGGATCCGGTGACTTCGGTAATTGAGAACGTGTGTTGATCCCGTAATTCCTAGAGGAAGGATTGTCTGAGTTCCACATATGTGTTGATCCCATAATTCTGAAAGGAAGGATCATTAGTAACTCTGTAAAGACCTAAATCCCATAATTCCAAAAGGAAGGATCATTAAATTGATCCCGTAATTCCAATAGGAAGGATTGTCTGAGTTCCACAGATGTGTTGATCCTATAATTCCAATAGGAAGGATTGTTTGAGTTCCACAAATGTGTTGATCCCGTAATTTCGAAAGGAAGGATCGTTAGTAACTCCGTAAAGACCTAAATCCTGTAATTCCGAAAGGAAGGATCGTTAGTAACTCCGTAAAGACCTAAATCCCATAATTTTGAAAGGAAGGATCATTGGTAGCTCCGTAAAGACTTGATCTCGTAATTCCAATAGGAAGGATTGTCTGAGTTGCACAGATGTGTTGATCTCGTAATTCCAATAGGAGGGATTTTCTAAGTTCCACAAATGTGTTGATCCCATAATTCTGAAAGGAAGGATCGTTAGCAACTCCGTAAAGACCTAAATCCCGTAATTCCGAAAGGAAGGATCGTTAGTAACTCCGTAAAGACCTAAATCCCGTAATTCCGAAAGGAAGGATCGTTAGTAGCTCCGTAAAGACTTGATCCCGTAATTCTGAAAGGAAGGATCGTCTAAGCTCCACAGATGTGTTGATCCCATAATTCTGAAAGGAAGGATCGTTAGTAACTCCGTAAAGACCTAAATCCCGTAATTCTGACAGGAAGGATCGTCTGAGTACCACAGACATGTTGATCCTATAATTCCAAAAGGAAGGATCATGTTGATGTTTTGATGATGATGATGTTGATGTTTTGATGATAATGATGTTTTGGTGTTGATGATATTTTCATGATGATGTTTCTGATCAAAAGATCAGAGTATGATGATGATGTTGTTGCTGATCAAAAGGCCAAAGTGCTGAAGATGATGTTGCTGATCGAAAGGCCAAAGTGCTAAAGATGATGTTGCTGATCGAAAGGTCAAAGTGCTGAAGATGATGTTGCTGATTGAAAGGTCAAAGTGCTGAAGATGATGTTGCTGATCTAAAGGTCAAAGCACTGAAGATGATGTTGCTGATCAAAAGGTCAAAGTGCTGAAGATGATGTTGCTGATCAAAAGGTCAAAGTGCTGAAGATGATGTTGTTGATCTAAAGGTCAAAGTGTTGAAGATGTTGTTGATCGAAGCAGTCAAAGTATTAATGATGATGAAGATTGAATATTGAATATGAAGACTACATAATGTTGAAAAGCTTCCAATGATTTATAGATGTATTAGCCTGATGATGTTGATGATGTCCTCTATCTCTCTCGTACTATTGTTGTTGTTGATTTTTTTGTAGAATACCCTTCTCGTTAAGGGGGAGTGTTGAAATATTGTAACTTCAAAGAATATTCTATATGTATCTTTTGTGGTCCCCAATGGTCCTACTGGGAGAACCACTTGTATTATCTTGTACCCCGATGCTTCTAATCGGAAGAACTAATAAGAGTCATGAGGTTGTCCCCTCTAATTGTAAAGGTGGGTCATTAGCACCCCAGCGTGGTTACTTGAGCCTACATGTGTAACTCGAGCCAACATGATTAACTCGAGCCAACATGATTAACTCGAGCCTACATGTCGGATGAGTTAATTGAAGTGAACAGATGAATATAAATAGAGGTGTAGCTCTCCTCATTTGAGCACACACTCTCACTTGTGTAGCGCATTAGTGGAGAAGAGAAGAGTAGCTGGAGAAGGAGGAGGATCAGGCTTTGATCTCCTTGTTGGTTTTACCTTTTATCTTTTTGGGGCATCTATATTGAGGAAGCTTTTGCTGGGTTTTTCCCTTAGGGTTTTCCCAGGATAAATCTTTGTGTTCCTTTTGTATGGTTTTGCTTGTCTATCTTTCAGTGATCCTGTTTATATGCTTTTGTTATGAATTCGAAATGAAATACTAATGATCTAGCTTAGCATATGAAAATTTAACAATAGTTACTATCATTACTACATATTCTGACTCTTTTATTTATAGAATATATAAACTATATATATACATATATCATTGTTAACATTTAATTTAGGTATCATATAGCATGATCCCAATCACATCGTACTTTCATTTGCTTATAATCATTTCTTTTATTAAGGCCTTGAGGTAAGGTAGTTCAACCAAGTTAGGAAGCTCTAAACCTCCTTGCATGTTGTATTACCTCATATATCGTGGTAGTTCTTTAGTGCTTGATGAGAAAGAGAATTTCAAAAATTCATTTAATTAACTTAAAAATAAGTACGACGAGGTCGATGTTTTATCAGATTCATTTTCACTCAACATAATTAATTTTCAGTAAATCCTAGTGTTATTCAGAGCCCACACTAAACGCTAAAATAGGGCGTTACACTTAGTGCAATTCCAAAGCCTCTCGCTTAACACTAATGCTAGGATGTACTTGTATAATACACCTAGGGATACAATTGCCAAGGATCTGATGTTACAGAGCTTATGCTCAACATCAATTTGGACTGATCCAATGATTATGCCCAACACTTACAATTCTTATCTTTCATGTGCTTCAGATATTTATTCTCAACACAAACATTTCATAACTCATGTGCTCCAGAGTTGATGCTCAACACAAACATTTCATAACTCATGTGCTCCAGAGCTGGCGGTCAACACAAACATCAAATACTCATGTGCTTTAGAGCTCACGCTAAACACAAACATCAAATAATTCATGTCCTCTAGATCTCACCTTCAACATAAACATTAAATCATTCATATGGTCCAGAGCTCACGCTCAACACAAAATCTCATCAATCATGTGCTTCAGGGTCCACTCCCAACACATACAATTGCATACATGCTAAATAAAATATATGCATTGGATTACGCCCAATATATCCAAAAAAAATCATCATACTCATAAGCAGTGGGTTCTTATGCCCAATATACAAAATATAAACATCAAAGCAACATCACATGCAATGGGACTTATGCCCATTAGTGTTAGGTCAAAATTTAGGATATTACACCTCCTCCTTTTCTTTCCATTTCTTATGGAATTCTGGTTTTTTTTACCATAACAATATTTATCCTTACGATTTCATCTAGAGTTTGATGTTCATAAAAATCAATTGATCATTGGATAACTATGTAATCCACTTAGAAAACACCAAATTTTTACCTTATCATCCTCTAATATACTTAACATACCTAAGGAATTCTAATAATTTAATTCATATTCATCCATGATAATTTTCCATAACTTTAACTCATGGAATTATTTTATTTTGTCATCATAGTAAGTATCAAAGAAATACTTTTAGTAGAAGAACTTCTTGGACTAATTCAAAACAATCTTTCTTTCATTCATCCCATTGACTTGCCTAAGGTTATCCCATCATATTGATTCCCTAGCGTTCAAATTAAATATGACCAGTATTGCTTTCATGTTTCCAGACTAGTCATGGAATTGAAAACCTCATCCAAAGAATCCAAGCCTTGGATTCTTTCATTGATATCTAAATTTGCGTGGATATTCTACTAGAATAGTTCATCACAACATATCTTACAAATTTTTGTAAACTCTTAGTTATGCATTGTTTACTGAAGAATCAAGTTTCATTGTCATAAGCTTAATCTCATAGAATGCTAAACTAAATTGAATCTAAAAGGAAAATAACTAGATAAAAATAGCACATACACACAAATAACATAAGATACACTATAGGAAAACCCACTATGGGGAAAACCCATCCAGAAAAAAAGAATTATGTGTTGCTCTTTTCTTTTCCAATATGTAATGCAAATACAAAGAAAGTGATACTCTATATGGAGTTACCTATGACACTATGGCTTGTATGGCTCCTATATGATCTCCTACTTCCAATTTTACACTCTAATATCCACTCCCATATTATTTTCTCAGCTATGGATCAAGTGCAATTCTCTAAAATTGATCCCCTTCTCTACCTAATAACCCAATGTTTAACATATATTGACAGTCATATGGTGTTAGTGTTTTCTTGACTTCATTAAACCTCAATTATTAATAAAGATTAAAACTTCTAGAATATTTATGAAATTCCACATGTGGTTAGCCCACTCATCGAAATAATTAAGTTGAAGTGGCATCCACTTGGAAAAGGGTAGTCAACAAGGTTTTTCAACTTGCTGGAAGCGTAAATTTCACATATGATATTTCATTGAGGCTACTCTTGCATCGTTGGAAAGGTTTCAATATGTGGAATATATGAAATCTTACTTCTATAAATAGTTCAAACAAAAAAGGTCATTTGATGCCTCAAAATGGATTTGGAATGTTTTGGACATTTTCCATCCTTGATTTCCACCCAGAACGAGCTTAAATAAACGAAAATATATATTATGATCCTAACTGGATCATTCCCATATTTCACTTCACCGTTAAGATAAGGGGATAGGGGATCTGTATTTTTGGAATTCTAGAAAGATATACATTTGAAATGAATCATCCTTCTATTCTTATGAGATGAAGAACCTGAATGATTGGTGGAGTCCTTAGAGGTAGATTAATCACTAGTAGAAACTTTTGGTGTACATGTCATATCTCTAGAAATTCATCTTGAGCTACGAGACTACTAGTAAGAGTATCTCTTAGATATATTCCAACTCTTATCATCATTGTTTTAGTTTTTCCCATGGTGAATTATCATATTTATTTTTGTCAATATTTGAAGCATGGGTACATTCAGTTGGTTATGTTCTTCCTGATTGCTAATCATCCTTTCATTATATCCTCTACAACTTTGTAATTCCATTCTTACACTTTTCATGGTATCTACAATATCTGGAGGAGTTACTTTGTTTCTGCGACCATTAGATTATGTATCTACATTTTTAGTATGTATATGTTCTCCCATGGCACTTGTTTTATCTTCCTAAGGATTGTTTACATCATTCACGGTGATAGTGTTCTTGGGCCAACTAAGACCAAAGGATTTCTAATTGCATTATCTTGAATGTTGGCCCCTAAGTTTCCTTGATATGGTGTATCTACAAAAGTGTTCATATAATTACACTTGTTAAATGCATCACATCTTAAAAATTTGTAAAATTATTTTTCATGCATTACAAAAACTACCCATATTGTTAATTTTTGTCTATAAAGAGTACATGCCATTTTTCTATCCAGTTTTTAAGAATATATAAAGAACTTATTCTTAATATGATCATGTTCAATTTTTCTTCTATGGATCCTATTTCCAATGAATATAACCAAGCTCAATTTTGATCTGAAAGTTAAAAGTTGCATCTCTTCAAAATTGCCAAATTTTCCCAATTCTACACTTTTCCTGTAGATGCATTTAGTCTAAGTGACCAACTTTAGCTGCTTGTAGAAGAAGATATAGGGAGGAAAAAAAAAGAATTTGTTCTTAGGATATTATGATACTCACGACATGGATTACTCAAAAACATTCAGATCATTGATATGATGCTCTCGTCAAATTCTATAATTTTTTAGAATTGAATACATGAATGTAATTTTGTACTTCTTCCAAATAGAATATTTTCCAAAAAAATCCATCTGTAGAAAATATTTAAAAAATACTCTAAGTAAATTTGTTTGGCTAATTAAGAAGGTTAAATGTTAAATGCATAATTATTTTTGGTTTCGACATATTGGGTCACAAGATTTTTTTTCAAAATCACCAAAATCTTATCCTAAAGAGTGAAGTTTTGGCCTATTTCTGCATATCCACTCCACATCTCTTAGAATTTGGCCAAAATCCCTTTGGATTTTATATTTTCCTATTCAAATGTCGTAGTTAAAAAAATATCAACCTCATTTGGGCCTCTATCAATTAATTAGGTAAGGTTCTTGAAAGTCACTGATCCCACATTTCAGGCCCAAATATGGAGCTAAATAGGCCCATACATCTCTTTGGTATTTTTGTATTCCTCCTCACTATGGATATATGCTGAAAATTTCATCAAATCTTGACTTCATATCCTCGTGTTATGGCCAAAACAAGTTTTTGGCTCCAAACATTTTTTTAAGAAATGTTTTTTGGACGTTGATGTGGCATCCTACTAACATGTAATGTCATGTGGAAGGTCATGATGTGGTGCCATTCCCCACCTTGACCATATGTGGAATCCTCTAATTCTTCCATGCCATATTCCTCTTGGCCTTTCTCCATGTCTCTATGATTCTCTAAAATTCTCGTGCCATAGTAATTAATATGTACGTAAGAAACCCCTTGAATGACTAGGGTCTATTGATATGCCATCCATGATATGATCTCATTTTTTCTCAACAGCATCCCCATATTAAATCTTGATCATATGGATTTTGCACAAACGGTCTCAATTTCATCATCCAACTTGCATGATTAATATCAACCATTCATGGAAACATCGTAATATTAAATCTTGATCATATAGATTTTATGTGATTGTGAAGATCACTTGATCTAACTTGTATGATCAATTTTAACAACTCACAACAAGATCCCTAAACTAACTCTCGATCATATAGATTTCGTGTTAATAGTTAGGATTTGATGATGGGTGTTTCTTAGTTCAATCTAGTCCATTCATGATGAGGTACTTTTGATAAGTCCCAACACCTTGAATTTATGCTAATGGTCACGATTGTTGTTGGAAATATATTTAAGTTTTTTTTATAATATTATGCGAAATATAGTGGAAAAAAATTATAAATGTTTTTTTCACTTTTAGGGGAAAAAAAAACCAATCCAATGATTCTAAGAACTAGATTATGGTTAAATTAAAAAAAATACAAAGTTTTTTTTAGCAATGGATAATGTTACGAGTGAGAATTGTAATAACAAAATCATATTAACAAATAAAATAAAATAAACATTTAGAAACCATCATTAGTAAACATGTTTTTCTATAATATGTATATATTTGCCAAATTTTTTTATTGAATTAATATTCTTATCTCATTAAAGTCTTAATTGATTTTATTATTATGTTTTATGAAGATTAAGAAAAATAAAGGAGATGGTCAAAGAATGAAAAATAATTGAATAATGAGAAGAGCTATACCAACAATAATGTGAATCAATTGTATGCAAATATTGATATTTTTGCTTATGTGGAAGCAACGAGTTTTATCACAAGAGATACCTCAGTTTTCAATTGTTTTGTTGTTTTATGAAAGAAATAAATTTATTTACCTATTCATCTTATAAATGAGACAACAAGATAGAAAATGATTGATAGTAAGTTTCTAAGGAGTAATTTTCTTTTTTCTTAGTTGACATTTCATATTTGTTTTTACAACTATATTTCAACTCATTGCGCCCAGAGGCACTCTACAACTCAGTATGGGGGAGATCTCAGGGGGAGATCTTGTAACGTTACATAATATTATGTAATGTTACTTTTTACTTCTAAAAAGTAAGAAGTAATAACAAAAAAATGTTGGCCTTGCACATGGTTTTAAGTGCAAGACCTCCTAAACAACCCATGGTTTTATTGTACATGGTTTAGGAGGGCCTTGAAAATGGTTTTAAAACATGTGCAAGGCCTCCTATACAACCCATGATTTTATTGTGCATGGTTTAGGAGGGCCTTGCAAATGGTTTTAAGACCATGTGCAAGGCCTCCTAAAAAACCCATGGTTTTAGGAGGGCCTTACACATGGTTTTAAAACCATGTACGGGGGAGATGTTGTAATGTTCGTTCCTAACAAAATAAAAAATAACAAAAATTATTATATGTCAACCATAAATAATATTAATATTAATAAGAAAAATATTATATGTCCGCCCTTAAATAAAAATATGTGTCTCTTGATTTGAATCAAATCAATGGCTATATATAAGACACACCAATGCTAATAGCTCCTTGAGTGCAATACCTAAGAAGAGGTTTGCACCTCTAGAGATTTGATCCCTCTCGGTGCTTGATAGAACCTAGGATTTGGATCTAGGATGCTTTAAAATCAACCATGGATGTTTTCTAGAAGGTGACGATGTACAAATAAGGGCCATTTAAACATTTGAATGGAATTAGTGTAATTCTGGATTGTCAATACATGTTGGAGTATCAAAGGTTAATTAAACAATTAATTGTAAGTAGCTATGTTGTTTAATATCCCTTGCTTTATAAATATTGAAATAGTAATAAACTTTTAATTATATCTATAATTTTTCATGGCATGTCAAACTTTCAAGAAGAAATTTATGGAGTGGAGGAAACATAAGTTATATTGTAAGATGATATGTGGTGCATGACTTGAAAGAATGTGTATTATTCATGAAGCATTATTGATGCTACAATAAGTTATTGATTTTGAAAATCATATATATTATACTATAAATGTTGGCATACTCATTACACTATTTTTATGTTTGTGAAATAGGATATTTATAGGACAAACAAAATCAAGCTAAGAAACAAAATATTGCAAATAACCTAATTGCAATATCACCTTGCAAGTAATGAATAAATCAAACATGCAAGGAGCTTCAACATAATGACATTTTGAGTGATGGATAACTAATCAATATTATTGAATGTTGTAAGTTTTATATTTTGGAATGTTATTATCTAAAATTTAGACATTTTTTTAACATAAACAAATTGTCCAGCCATTTGGTATGACAAGAAGTTACCAACAATTGTAACAATATATTTTGACATTTTGTACATTGCATATTTTTATGTTTATTATAAAATTTTACATTATAATTTAATATTTGGGTGATTTCCGTTATTATAATACGAAAATGTGTAATAAAATGATATATTTGTTTCAATTATAAAATACATTAATGCATTAATTATATCCAAACACAATAATCAAAATATAGAAATCAATTATTATTTTTGTAAAGTTCAAATCTATATTACACTATATAGAAACAATGTACATGTCAATAACAAAACAACTTACTGTTCATTGTATCCAGATGTCCATGAAAGAAAAAATGTCCCAAAACTAAAGAATGTTGAGAAGCATTTCTAACTAAACGAAGATTGAGCAGTCTGAAATTCTAACCGTTAGAGGATTACCCCATAGGACGGGGGTTATGACTAGAAAAATGAAACCCAAGATGTTATAATAGTCTATTAAGCATACTATGACAAGAAATCTCTCAAAACTAAAAACAAAGTAAGAAATACTCCTCTAACTCGAATCATCGTTAGAGACAATAACAATGGGATGGATAGAACAACTTCTGAACACCATTTTCTTTATAGGGGAGTGAGTAGGGGAATAAGTGATGAACCTTTTCTTGGTGATCTCTTTGGCAAGTGCATACAATTTTCTATTGATGTGCTCATCAGTTATGACCTAGTTTTGGGCTAAACAATGCATACCATCCTCCATACTTGCAATATGAGAATACATAGAAGAGCCACATGTCTCATTCCTCGTATCACCATCCATGCACTCCTCATATACCATAAATAAAATATCTTTCATGCCACAGAACAATTGAATAGTTTCGGCATGATGAGTTTCCTTTGTTTTGGAAGAGAAATAATATTCAACTATACCCTCAACTTCCTCAATTAGATTTTGATGCTTAGGAATTGGACTTCTATTCCTATGTATTAACTCCATATTCTCTGTGCACTCTCAATCCTGGTGACTAACCAATTTTTGAAAGAAAACTCTATACAATTCCATTTCTCTGAGAGCTCTCGACATATGAGTATACCTTGGGGCATTCATAGTATTGTGTTTAGTTACCTTGGTTCTCACCATCTTGAAACTAGTGTAGCTGAAAAACTCATATGATGGAGGTCTATTACAGAAGAGAAGGAGAAAATCATCTTCACAGATGAGGTCATAGTCTCAAGGATATGCAGATGTCATAAATTATCAGGGGAAGATGAGAGAGGCACTTCCTATAAACCCCCATTTGAGAAAACCTTCTCATATAAGAACCTGCCTTCCCATCATGAATCGATTTGACACAAGAGGCCATGAAGGTATACACAATGAAGTACTCAGAGCTTCATACCTGGAACTAGAAGTCTATCCAAGTGAGGTACCATTAACATAAAGGAGAAATCATGATAGGATTTGAGAAGTGGTTATTAGGAGAGTGATAATAGCCACCTTCCATCCCACATGATTTCGATTTAGTGAGATTACACATCTCCCTTTCACATGGAAATTGTATGATGGTGCCTATAATGGGGGTTGATGGTTTTATTATTTAATTTACACATTCCTCTTTGAGCGAATATCAAGCACAGTCTTACCAAGTTTGATTGCACTCCTTCTGAGGATGATCCACTCCCCAATTTTTGAATTTATCCATGAGCTTGTTGGAATATATACGAACATGGTGAGGAATGAGAGAAGGTAAAGTGTAAATACTAGCATCTAGAGATTCCAATTTTGTTGCTATCCTCCAACTCAGGTTGATTTTTTGAATATTAGCACCATTAAAGATACTATTGAGAATTTGTACCATGATATTGGAGTCACCATTCGCCAATAATCTTGATGTATCCTTATTGATTAACAATTTGAATACCTTTAATAAGTGCATATAGATCTGCTATGTTATTTTTTTCCATGCCTAAAGGACCCACAAAGAATCTTAGGATTCTTCCTCTCCAATCCTTGAAGAATCCTCCATATCTTGTTGGGTGGGGATTGCCTCAAATGGCACCATGAAATTTTAGTTTGACAAATCCAATTTATGGAGGGGACCAAGAGGAGTGGCTTTCATACTGGAGTCCAGTTCAGTGAGTTCTAACTTGATTATGGTCGTAACTAATATTCCAAGCATGAATGTTGTTATCCTAGGACATACTATTCCAATCATTCGAAGACCATGAAGATGCCAATACTATTTCATGTATGTCCTTTTGTATTTTCTCCCAAACTTGATTGATCTTGAGACATGCATTTTTGAATATTCTCCCATTTAATTCCTTCCAAACCTCTCATAGGAGAAATCTCAAGAAGAGCTGCCAAGTTTTGTTAACAATGTTATTTTCTGAGATTTGTTAGTGCCACTTGGAAATAATTTCCTTGAAGTTGACCCAATTTATATCTGATTGTAGGAATATACTTGCTCCTCTATCTCGTAGTTGTTGACTGAATACACAATGATTGAGTAGGTGCTAAGAATACTCAATTGATAAGGGACAAATAAAATAGATGGAGGGTCCTTCAAATCCTGATTTTAGGATGTGGTCACACAGAAGGAGTTTGTTCTTGATGATCAACTCGAAGAATGTGGAAACCTTTGGCCAAATACTTTTCTTCCATATTTGTTTCCATATGGATTCTTGTTAATTAATGGAGTTGTTTTCCATAATTGAATATTCTTCTTTTATTCTAAAGGCACCCTTGCTTGTGTGAACCTAATGAAGGTTTTCTTCTCCTTCTCGAAGAAGTATCTTTTGGAAATTTATATATTTCCATAATACTTCCCATTGATCATGCTAGAAGGATGTCAGCCAGGAAGACCACTTGCACCATAATTTCCATTGAGAATTACTAGCTTCATTTGTCTAGAAATGCGAGACTAGAAATTTGTTGGAAGCCATTGTTGCGTGATGAAGAGGTTGAATGTAGTATAAGGATTTCATCTTATCTCATTGATACCATGCATCATTCCAAAATAGGGAATATTGGCCATTGTGTGTTTCCTAAAAGGAATTCTCTTGGATTATCTTTTTGTTCTACCAGGCTGCTTTCCATATCATAGATCCACAAGTTTTGTCATGATGTTGAATTATATCTTGGTGGGATAGATAGCTTGCATATTTCCTTTTCCAATTTTGAGCCTATAGAGTCATGGGAGCAACGAGCCACCTCCACCATAATTTGGCAAAAATAGCCTTGTTTTCGATCTCTAGGTCTCTCAAGCCTAAGACTTGGCAAGAGTTTGGGAAAGCACAGTTTTTACCAGGATACAAGTGCCCATTTTCTGACTTTATCTTTTGATCCCCGGAGATAAAAGTCCTTAAAAAAGATTGGATTTCATTAATAATCTTTTTAGGGGCATTGAAGATGGAGAAGATGTAAGAGCACATACTTCTCAGCACTGAGTTGAGGGGGATTAGCCTATTTTCTATGTCAAGGGAGAAAAAGGAACAATATGAAAGGTGTTGCTCCATTCTTGAAATAAGGTTGGTTCAATATTTGTTCCCTGAATATGTAGAGATGAAGGAATCCCCTAGTTAAGTGGAAGGTAGAGAGCCCCTTTGGAAAGAAACAAATATTGCAATTCTTAGCTGTAAACTAATTAAAGTGTTAAAGAATCCTTGGATGCTTAGAATATTTTTTAGGGGCTAAGGTTTGGGTTCATAATATGATATAAAGTGGGCATTAACAATGGGTTAATAAAAATGGATACCTACAATATTTGGTGAAACTAGGGTTTTTATTAATTGGAAAGGTATATTAGGAGGGGAGTTCAACACTTCAATTTTAGGAGGTGTTTTCCAATCTTTAATGAAATTAGGGGCATCATTTAATATATTATGAACGATCATGCTATGTAACAAGTCATTGAGTTAACCCCTTGTCAACTCCAACAAGTAAAATAGTTTGAGCAATGAATGATGATCTACATTTGAATGTTGTTACTACAAGTGGTAATTTTTGGAATTTGCAGTATATGTGAAAAACAAACATTATGTTCAATATTGACATATAACCCCAATTGGATGATGATAAGTTATCAATAATTATAATAATATTGAATGCCATTTTTATTATCCAGGACCTTTATGTTGTCCCATTATCCCATATTTTGGACTCTTATTCATATATAATAAAATGGGTTTCTTCTTCTATTGCATTCTCAAATGTCACAAAATGTTGTATTGATTAACATTATGAATTATTTATATTGTGAAAATGAAAACAAATGTAATCAACACTCTTCTCAAAACACAATAATTAAAATATAAACAAATATTATTAAGAAAAATATTTTATTTTCTAACAATTAATTCAAATGCTAAATATATGAATAATTTGCATGGTTACAATGAACAAAAGTGTAATCATATGGTATATACAAATGCAGTAAATAAAAATAGATATTATTATAAGAATATTTTATTCTTGAATGGTTAATTGAAAATTTGTAAAAATAAAGAATAATAAACTATATTTGCAAATCTGGAATATAGGAAAAACCACCACTATACCATACCTAATGTTACCCATCGGTGCTATTTTATATACCATAAGCCCCAATTCTTTTCACTTAATCAACACATAGGTTCTATTTACCAAAAACAAACATCAATGCATTTTACAAATAATGTGCATCAATGCTTTTAAATAAGTTATATGCATCCGTGCGTACAAAACACATTGTTGTTGTAATTTTAACTTCGGAAGATATTCTGATGTATATTATTATTGTATATTGTTGTACCCCCATCAAGGATGTTTGTTTCTCCTTTGGGGATGCCATCATGGTGTATGGTCACTAACGTAAGCCCTTCATTGTAAGTCGGGGCAATAGTCCCCAGGTTAAATAAAGTAAAATACATTTATGATTATTCTTAGGTAGGTCGGCTGCAAAGGTAACCTGGATGACCTAGTGGTTGAGTTAACAACTCAACGAAAGAATATAAATAGGGATGCACCCTCCTCATTTGTCACACACTTCATTTTCTCTCTCATGTGCACTTTAGGAGAAAGAGGAAGAGGAGGGACAAAGAGCTACTACATACATATTGTTCTTGGGTTATTCTATCTTGTCATCTTCTCTTTGTGACAAAAATATTATGAGGAAATTTGTAGGGTTTTCTCCTTTATGGTTTTTTGGAAGAAAATATTTGTGTATTATGTATCTTGTGTATATTTGATGTATTGATTTGATTGTTATTTTTTCAGATAAAGATCCTAAGTAAAATAACTTAGAAAAAATAACATGGTATAAAATCCACTCTGAAAGAAGGCACTGTGTAGCCAAAATAAAGCTACAATGGGAGCTACTAAAAATTAAGATTTCGTCCTTTAAAAACCCTAGAAGACTAAATACAGTCATCTTGGAACTTTCACTATAACTCACGATTGGAGAAGTATCAAGAGCCGTAACTTTTACAGGTCGAATATGAAATATTTATGTACTTTGTGTAAATGTTTCAGCCTCATATTCACTATACTTTAGGAGGTATGATTCCTCCAAATTAGGGTTCCAACATCCTTCTAAATACAATCATAAACATGTGACCTAGGGATAATTGCTATATCTCGGTCTAGGAAGGTCCAATTGAAATTTCATAGATCTTGTAGGTAGGGAATGAACTGTAGTTTCTCTGGTCTAATTTTCAAACCCTAAATGTGAAACAATGAGACGTGGAACTCTGTACAAGTTTTCAATGCTGAGCAATCCTCAAAAACACCACCTTGGGAAACTTAGAATAAGTCCCACTTGGAGAATCTAATTCTTCTCTAGCATATGGGGTTGAAAACGAGACTGATCAGGATACCTCAAAGATATGTGTCATGTTGTGAGGCGTCAAAACTTTGGATATACAAAAGATTCAATATTAGGTATTTTTGCAGAAGAACTTGAAGAAATTAGGGCTTCCTGTTTTGGGATCTTCCCATCACTGTTTTCAGAAAAGGAGTACATTGTGCAACTCGCCTTGAAGAGGGGCACATTTCTACCCAATTAGAAGTTTGAAATTTGAAGTTTGGAAGCTTATGGTTTCTCTAATAAACCCTAGATTAGCCAACTCCAGAACCAGGTCATACACCTCAAATCGATAAGATTCAAATCTTTGCTATTTCAATTTGAGGTTCTCATTTAAAAATGACTCATTACACCTAGTTTGATGTTAAGCTTGGTGTATCTTACAAATTCTGAGCATGGAAGTATAAGACCTTCCTGATCCTTGAAGAAAATGACTTGGATCAGTATATCATTAAGGAAGTTCTAAGAGCCTGAGGGAGATGAGGCTAGGTCTAGAGATAAAAGAATCATTGTTGATTCCATTAAGGATCATGTCATCCCTCATGTGTCATCCTTGGAGACACAAAAGGAATTGTTCTATGCTTTGACGAATTTGTTTGAAGAAAATAACATCGATAAAAAAATGACATTGAGGAACTAGTTGAAGAATGTGAAGATACTGAACTGAGAGACCATGCAGTCCTACTTCACAAGGGTTGCTCAATTCAAGGAACAACTTGTAGCAGTCAAAGAAGAAAAATACATTGTTATGACCACCTTGAATATGTACTAGAAGGAAGTTGATTACCTTCAAACAGAATCTGGGAAGAGTGCACACAAGAAGAATCTTGACTCGTAACAATAGAAGAGAAGATGGGAGAAACTGAAGATAAAGCTCTCATGATTCAAAGAAGAAAGAGAATATTCCTCAAGCGATGAGGAATATGTACTTTAATAAAGAACGATTCTACCCCCCAAACAAATAAATATAAGTGTTTAATCATCATTTCATGATATTGTTTGGATGTTCACTTGTTTATATTCAGTTGATGTATTATCCATGTTTGAGTGTTTGCATTTGTACTACTGAATTGTACATGATTGACAAGAAGCCAATGATGTTGTACAACATTCCATTACTACTTATATAGATTGAAACATCTGTACTGACATATTAAGAGTAGTACACACTCTTAATAACATTGGTGTAGAAGGAATCTAGAAGTCACTATATGTGTACGATATATGGATGAATGTTGTAGCATTGGAAAAGATAGTTGCATGACTGTGTGACATGTATTTGTCACTATTACTATGGTTTGGGAATTACGAGATGTTTCTAATCATGCAATTGAACTTGACTTGTAGATAATTTTGAAGAACAAGTAAAGACAGTCCAGAAGAGGAACCTGAAGCTCCATGAGTCAGAGACACCATGGAGGAAGAAAGAGATTCAGAAGAATATAAAGAGAAAGGTAGATCCACCTCAAGAAATGAAGACCATATTGAGCATAAGAGATCATCCAAGATAAATAATAGTATGATGAGACTTCCAAAGGAAGTAAGAGGCCTTAGACACACTCCAATTATGTGACACAGTTGAGTGACATCATTGGTGCACATCCTTCTGGCTATGAAGAATTAGCCAAGAAGAAAGGGAAGGATACTATGATCAAGGAGTACCAGTTGATCATGGGGAATGATGTCTATGATGTGGTTCCGAGACCTGAAGGGAAGTCCGTAGTGTATTCCATATGGATCTACAAGATATAGCATGCAGCACATGGCAGCATCGTGGGATACAAGGACATATTCGTAGCACAAGGTTTCTCACAGAAAGAAGGAATAAAGTATGAGGAGACATCTGCACCAATTGCAAGGTACACTTCCATTAGATCCATACGTGTAGGTATGAGATGGGAGATACACTAGTTGTATATAAAGACAACATTCTTGAATGGTGTAGTTGAGGAGGAAGTATACATAGAACATCCACTGGGATTTGAGACACATGACATGCAAAATCATTTGTGCAAATTAAAGAAGGCCTTATACAAGCTCAAAAGGAACCCATGGGACAACACATACAATTTTATGTGGAGCTTGAAGATCACCTAGAGTGATGAAGCTCTTAACTTTTTCTACAAGGTTGAAGATGAAATCCTATAGAGGATGACAAGCTCATAGATGGGTGCAAGAGGAACTTTTAAACAAAGTTCAAGATGGAGGATATTGGTATCCAATGACCTTATATGGATACATAGAGTACCAGTAGCAGAGGAAGTTACTTGTTGTTAAATTTTCATATGCTTAGCTAAGACATCAATATTTCATTTCATTTTTCATAACAAAAGCATATAAATAGGATCACTAAAAGATAGACAAGCACAACCATACAAAAGGAACACAAAGATTTATCCAGGGAAAAACCCAGCAAAAGATTCCTCAATATAGATGCCCCAAAGAGATAAAAGATGAAAACAGCAAGGAGATCAAAGTCTGATCCTCCTCCTTCTCCAGCTAATTCTCTTCTCCACTAATGTGCTACACAAGTGAGAGTGTGTGTCATAAATGAGGAGCACTACACCTCTATTTATATTCATCTGTTCACTTAAGTTAACTCATCTGTCATGTAGGATCAATTTAATCATGTAGGCTTGAGTTAAACATGTAGGCTCAAGTAACCACACTGGGGTGCTAATGACCCACCTTTACAATTAGAGGGGACTACCTCATGACTCTTATTAGTTCTTCCGATTAGGAGCATCGGGGTACAAATTAATACAAGTGGTTCTCCCGGTAGGACCATCGGGGACCACAAAGAAATACATATAGAATATTCTTCGAAGTTACAATATTTAAACACTCCCCCTTAACGAGAAGGGTATTCTATAACAAAATCAACAACAACAATAATAGGAAAGAGATAGAGGACATCATCAAAATCATCAGGGTGATACATATATAAATCATTGGAAGCTTTTCAACATCATGTACTCTTCATATTCAATATTTATTCTTTAGCATCATCAGTACTTTGACTGCTTCGATCAGCAACATCTTCTTCAGCACTTTGACCTTTCGATTAGCAACATCATCTTCAACACTTTGACTTTTCGATCAGCAACATCTTCTTCAGCACTTTGGCCTTTCGATCAGCAACAACATCATCATCATACTTTGATATTTCGATCAGAAACATCATCATGAAAACATCAACATCATCATCATCAAAATATCAGCATCAAAATATCATCATCATCACATTATGATCTTTCAATCAGAATCATCATTATCATCAGCCTCTGATCTTTTGATCAGAAACATCATCAACTGAACATCATCATACTCTAACATCAACTCATCATCATATTCTGATCTTTTGATCAGTACGTCATCATCATCATACTTTGATAATACGGGATCATCATCATCAGGATCTCATGATCATCACATTCTGATCTTTCGATCAGAAACATCATCATCATCATCGCATTCTAATATTTCGATTAGAAAACATCATCATCATCAGCAACATCATAATCATAAGCAACTTCTGATCTTCCGATCAGAAAACATCATCATCATCAGCAACATCATAATCATAAGCAACTTCTGATCTTCCGATCAGAAAACATCATCATCATCATATTCTGATCTTTCGATCAGAGAACATCATCAACAACAACTTATGATCTTTCGATCAGAGAAACATCATCATCATCATATTCTGATCTTTTGATTAGAGAACATCATCATCGTCAACAACAACATCATAATCATATTCTAATCTTTCAATCAGAGAACATCATCATCATCAGCAACTTCTGATCTTTCAATCAGAGAAACATCATCATCATCATATTCTGATCTTTCGATCAGAGAGCATCATCATCATCAGCAACAACATCATCATCATATTCTGATCTTTCAATCAGTATGTCATCATCATCATAAAAACATCAACATCATCAAAACATCAACATAATCCTTCCTTTCAGAATTATGGGATTTAGGTCTTTACGGAGTTACCAATGATCCTTCCTTTCGGAATTACGGGATTTAGGTCTTTACAGAGTTACTAACGATCCTTCCTTTTGGAATTACGGGATTTAGGTCTTTACGAAGTTACTAATGATCCTTCCTTTCAGAATTACAGGATCAACACATTTGTGGAACTCAGACAATCCTTCCTATTGGAATTACGGGATCAACACATCTGTGGAACTCAGACAATCCTTCCTATTGGAATTATGGGCTCAATTCAATGATCCTTCCTTTCGGAATTATGGGATTTAGGTCTTTACGGAGTTACTAACTATCCTTCCTTTCAAAATTATGGGATCAACACAGATGTGGAACTCAGACAATCCTTCCTATTGGAATTACAGGATCAACACATCTATGGAACTCAGACAATCCTTCCTATTGGAATTACAGGATCAATTCAATGATCCTTCCTTTTGGAATTACGGGATTTAGGTCTTTACGGAGTTACTAATGATCCTTCCTTTTGGAATTACGGGATCAACACATATGTGGAAATCAGACAATCCTTCCTCTAGGAATTACGGGATCAACACACGTTCTCAAGTACCGAAGTCACTGGACCCATTCTGAACCGAAGTTCAAGGATGATACAATCCTACCACATTCACGGGGCTCGAGATCTCCAGATACATTTTGAACCGAGGTTCCAAGATGATGCAATCCACCACTTTCACGAGGGACGAGACCTCCAGATACATTTTTAACCGAGGTTAAGGGATGATGCAATCCACCACTTTCACGGGGGCTGAGACCTCTGGATACATTTTGAACCGAAGTTTCGGGATGATGCAATCCTACCACTTTCACGGGGACCGAGACCTCTTGATATATTTTGAATCGAGGTTCAAGGATGATGCAATCCACCACTTTCATGGGGGCTGAGACCTCCAGATACATTTTGAACTGAAGTTCAGGGATGATGCAATCCCACCACATTCACGGGGGCCGAGACCTCCGGATACATTTTGAACCGAAGTTCAGGGATGATGCAATCCCAACACATTCACGAAGACCGAAGTCACCAGATCTATTTTGGATAGATTCCCCAAGATGATACAATCCCTCTTTATTCTCGAGGACCGAGGTCACTGGATCATTTTTGGATAGATGTCCCGGGATGATACAATTCCTCTTCATTCTCGAGGACCGAGGTCTCCGGATCACTTTAGGGAAAGTGCCCAAGGATGATACAATCCCACTTCAACATCACTACTCCCTCTTTCAAGGAAGGTCTTTTCGAACAACACCAAGATTGTCTCGAAAGTGTTCAAACTTTACCTGAGACAGAGGCTTCATCAGTACATCATCATTCAAACCATCATCATCTACATCTTCAGTATAGAAATATAGAATCATCATCATCTGCATCTACAGTATGTAAATACTGAAACATAATCATCTACATATTATCTCGTATGTAGACATACCGATTTTTTATGTGTTACAATCAGAACACAGGGTCCTCTGTCATCACAAATCTGGTTATCACATAGAATCATTGTAGTATCCATCTTCAGGTCAAAGAGACCTGATAGTAGCTTCCAAATCCATATGAATTCACAACTTAGCAGAGTAATCTGCTATGTATTTTGCTTCAGTCGTGCTACGAGAAACACTGGACTGTTTCCTGCTAAACCATGAACTCATAGCATACCCCAAACAAAAGCATCTACCTAATGTGCTTTTCCTGTCTGAGATACTTCCAGCCCAATCTGCATCTGTGTAGCCATACAATCTATACTCATGGCTACCATCATAGTATAGACCAAAGTCTATAGTCCCTTTCAGATATCTCATCACATGTTTTGTGGTTACTAGGTGAACCCATCTTGGTTGAACAAGATATTGACTTAAGGTGTTCACAGCAAAACAAATGTCTGGTCTGGAATTTGTTCAGCACATTAATGACCCAATGATCTATCTGTAATGAGTCACATCCACTAAATCTGATGAGTCATTAGCTAACAGCTTCAGGTTGGAGTCCATGGGTGTAGCCATGGATTTGCATTCCAACCTATTGAATCTCTTCAATATCTCTACCGCATACTTTCCTTGGTTGAGAAATATTTATTCTGAACTTTTTCATATTTCCAGACCTAGTAAATAGTGCATTAACCCAAGGTCTTTCATCTCAAATTCTTATCCTAGTTTCTTCTTGCTTTCCATGATCTGTTTCTCCTTCCTTGTTAAGAACAAGTCATCCACATATAATAATAGGATGACAGGTTCATCTTCTACAACCTTGAGATAAAGGTTAGGATCAGCTTTACTCTTGGTAAAGCCCATAATTGACAGGAAACTATCTATTCTTCCACCCCAAGCTCTGGGAGCTTGCTTCATGCCATAGAGGGCCTTCTTCAACTTACATATATGAGTCCATCTGTCTTCAACTTCAAATCCTTTCGATGTAAAACTCTTCCCCAATCATACCATTAAGGAAGGATTGTCTTTACTTCATCATGGAAGCAACTACCATTGTAGTTCTGAAGGAAGTGTACCTTGCTTCCTGGAGTAAGTGTCTCTTCAGAATTAATTTCCTCTTTCTTATAGAAACCTCTAGCCACAAGTCTTTCCTTACTTCTATCAGCAACATATTTTATCTTGCAAATGCATTTGTAAGATACCACATTCTTGCTTTCTGGTTTGAGTACTATATCCCAAACATCATTCTAGTATTCTTTTATCATAACATCTTCCACGAGTTCATCTTGTCAGATAATCAACATATCCTAGTCTTCTGCATTCAACTTTGAAGGTTGGAACCCAAAAGTCTCGATCCATCAGGAAGCTATCCATCATGTCGTACCGTGTCGAACTCAAATATCTTCTATAGTCACTCCCCCTGAAGTGGAGTATTACATTTCTTCTTCATTCTGTACAAGTGGTTCTATGCTTGATATATACTGGTCAATAGAGTATGCCATGTCATAGTCTATTATTTTTGAGGCAAATCATGAACCTTGCTTTGTACACTTGTTCTTGTATATCCATATGGAGGATACTACATACTTTCCTTTATGTCTCAAAATCATATCGTATACATCATTCCCCATGATCAACTGTTATTCTTTGATCATAGCTTCTTTCATAGCATTCTTTTCTTCATCTTGAGTTATCTCTCATACCCATGGTAGTCTTCATCCTTCGAGGTGGATCTACCGCTCTTTGAAGCTCTTTCTTCCATCATGGTGTCTCTGACCCTGGGAGCTTCAAATTCATGTTGAATTGTCATCACTTGTTCTTTGGAACAAGTCTCATCCTTATTTTATTGTAGGAGGTTGTACATGACCTTTCCTACAATTCAAATGCACCAGTTGCATGGTTAGAACTAATTCATCAATCATATGCATAACGAAAAATTCTTATGCATCATGCAACTATTTAGCCAATACAACATTCATCCATATCTCATAGAAACTTTCTAGACTAATCTAATATGTTAGCAAAGAGGTTTGATAGGTAGCAATGGAGAGTTGTATAGCACCATGAGCTACTTACCCATCACATGCATATTAGTAGTATACAGTCCTTAATGCAAACAGTCTATCATGCATAACACATCAACTGAATATAATCAAATGTAAAACAATATCATGAAATGACAATTGAATACTTATATTTTATTTGTTTCATGGGTAGACTCCATATTGATCATTCTACTTTGTCATCATTTCTTATCCAAATGATAATATGGATAAGAGGTTCGTCAAGAATTGAGTTCTTCATATTCCTCATCGCTTGAGGGATCTTCTTTGAATGGTGATAGCTTGATATTCAATTTGCTCCCATATTTCTTCTTCTCTTCTTATGAGACAAGCTTCTTCTTCTTCCCAAAGTCAACTGAAAGTAATAACTTTCTTCTGGCACACATTCCTCGCATGAATGAATCCCATGATCATGGGAGGCCATTCAAGGTGGCTATCACCACTTCTGCATTCTCTGGTTCTTCTTTTATTGCTTCAAGATGTTATGCATTCTGGATCTTCACATTCTTCAACTGTTTTCTCAAATCCATCTTCTGAATTATGTTCTTATATTCAAATAGCTTGATCAAGAAATCAAACATCTTCGGTGTCTTTAGGGAAGACACTTGTGGTACAAGTTGATCCATGATTGAATCAACAATGATCTTCTTGTCCTTGATCAAGTTCTTATTGTGTAAGGCTTTGAGGCTCATCTCCCTCTAGAACTGGAACCTCTCTACTCATGTAGGTGTCCAATTCATTTTCTTCAGAGAGATCAAATACTTTCATGCTTGGAAGTTTTTAAACTTCACCAAGCTTATCATCAAGCTAATGTGATAGATCACTTTGAAATGAGAACCTCAAATGCAAATAGCAAAAGATTAGATCTTACCGACTTGAGGTGTCTGTCCTGCTTCCGGAGCTAGCTAATCTAGGGTTTGTCAGAGAAACCATAATTTTCAAAACTTGGAATCTTTCATATCTGAATGGATAGAAATATAGATCTCTTCAAATGGAGCTGTCCAATGTACTCCTTTTCTGAAAACAGTGGAGGGAATCTCCTGGAATAGGGAGCCCTAGTTTTCCAATTTCTTCTGCAGAAATGCCTGTTACTATCTCTATGATATCTCTGAAATTAATTCTCCTTTGTGTCTGAAATTTCTCACTAAGGTAACCTCACATGTCCCTGATCCAACACCATAGGTTTCATCAGATTTGGTTTCATAAATTTGGATTTATGATCATTGTCCCAAGGTGACCTGTTACAGGACTTTTCAGAATGGTGAAGTTGTACGGCATGCCACGTGTCACTGGTTCATCTTCAGCTTCCAAAATTCAGAATTCCATTTGGAACTCTATAGCCCAAGCTATAGCAATTTTCCCTAGGTGTCCTGTTTAGGGATGAATTCTGGAAGAGGCTGGAACCCTAACTTGGAGGGATCATATCTCCTAGAATATAGCGAATCTGAGGATGAATTTTGGACACAATATTCATTAGGATTTTATATTCGGTATATGAAATTTGAAGCTATTGAAACTTTGCCAATATTGGGATATAGGGAATATACCAAAACTTAGCAGTTTTAGTATTTAGGATTTTTCTAGCTCCGGGTCAAACTAGGGTTTGACTTTCCTAGAGTTTCACCCAACCAAAAATATTGATCCAGGGATATAAACTTTGATTTTAATGAGGAGAGAAATCCTATGCTGGGCTCACTCAACAAATTCTTCTTCTACAAGAAGCCCTAATTTCCCACACGAAAAACTAAAAATGCTCGGAATCGAATTCCGCTTCGACAGAAAGATGTGCCCTTCAATGGAGAGTCATCCTAGCCTTATTTTGCTGATCGATTATGGAGAGAGAACCAAAAAGTAAGAAGCCCTATATTATGTAGCTGCATAATTTCTTTTTTTTAGGGTGGCTTTGATTCCATGTTAAAATTTCATATGCTTAGCTAAGACATCAGTATTTCATTTCATTTTTCATAACAAAAGCATATAAACAGGATCACTAAAAGATAGACAAGCACAACCATACAAAAGGAACACAAATATTTATCCTCGGAAAACCCTAAAGGGAAAAACCCAGCAAAAGCTTCCTCAATATAGATGCCCCAAAAAGATAAAAGATAAAACCAGCAAGGAGATCAAAGTCTGATCCTCCTCCTTCTCCAGCTACTTCTCTTCTCCATTAATGCGCTACATAAGTGAGAGTGTGTGTCATAAATGAGGAGCACTACACATCTATTTATATTCATTTTTTCACTTAAGTTAACTAATCTGTCATGTAGGCTCGAGTTAATCATGTATGCTCGAGTTACACATGTAGGCTAATGACCCACCTTTAAAATTAGAGGGGACTGCCTCATGACTCTTATTAGTTATTTCAATTAGGAGCATCGGGGTACAAAGTAATACAAGTGGTTCTCCCAATAGGACCATCGGGGACCACAAAGAAATACATATACAATATTCTTCTAAGTTACAATATTTCAACACTTGTCACTCAAGTATAGAATGTTTCATTACATAGAGTATGAATGGAAGAGGGAGAACAATCAGCCACTTTAGAGGGAGTGACTATAGAATATCCTCAAGATTGATATGGTACAACAAGATGGACAACTTTCTGATGGGCCTAAGATTTACTGAGGGTAAAGTGGATTCCAACCTTTACTTCAAGGTTGAAGGTGGAAGACCTGTGATGATCCTGCTATATGTCGATGACCTGTTCCTGATAGGAGAGTAAGAACTCATTCAAGATACAAGGAGGAGACTTTCCACTGAGTTCGAGATGAAAGACCTAGGGAGGATACACTACTTCTTAGTCATGGAGGTGCAGTAGAATGAGAATGTGATTTTCCTTTCTCAAGGAAACTATGTAGTGGAGATTCTGAACAAATTTAGAATACTTGACCACAAGGCGATAGCCACACCTATGGCATCGAACTTGAAGCTTCCGTGTGATGCTTCATTCGAGTTTGTTGATGCAACAATGTATCGTCAGATGTTTGGTTCATTGATGTTCCTAGTGAATACGATACCAATTGATGTGTCTGGCGAATACAAGACCAGACATATGCTTTGCTGTGAACACCCTGAGCTAGTTCCAAATGGATCAGGGACATGTTCACTTGGTTGCTACAAAGCATGTAGTGAGGTGCCTTAAGGGTACAATTGATTATGGGCTCAAGTATGATACAAATCAGAAGGCTAACCTGCATTTTTATGTTGGTTTTGATTGGGAAGGAAACACTACTGAGAGGAAGAGCACCTTAGGTTGCTTCTTCAGTTTGAGATATGGTATGATCTACTGGTTTGGCAGGATGCAATATTACATGGAGCTGAGTACAACCGAGGCAGAATATGTTGCCACTTACATGGCTAGTTGTGAGGTAGTATGTTTTTTGAAAGCTTCTATATGATTTGATTGATTTGACTTGTATTTTTTGTATGATACAGAGAGGAGTAGTGAATCTCTAGTATCTTATCTAGATCGATGCCTCTTGAAAGAGGAAGTAAAGAATTCTAGCATAGCTGGAGATACAGGCTATCTGAGTGTAAAATTCATGGCAAAGTTTGTAGGTTTCTCAGATGTAATCAGTCATGTAGGTTGTCCTTGGATGCAATTAGTCCTAGCTAAGATCGAGGTTATCCTTGGATGTAGTCAGTCCTGATGTGATTATATGCTAGAAATTTCTAGAGTGAAGTTCGATTACTTCAAAGAAATACTTGGTGAGATCTAGAACGAGACCTATCGAAAGAGGGAGTGATGAGTTCTAGTAAAAATGGAGAGAAAAGTTTTCTAAGCACAAAATATTGGTGAAGGTCTTTGTTTGATCAAATGTAATCATTCTTGTAGGTTTTCCTCGAATGTAATCAGTCCTATAGAATCTCAAAGGTTATCCCTAGACATAATCAGTCCTTATATGTTTCTATGCTAGAAATAATGAGAGATCAGAAGATGCAGATGCATGATATCTCACATGGGAAATAAGACAGGTTGTCCGAGCAAAAATAATCCTAGTGTAGCAAGATGCTTGGACGTAATCAGTTCTGTAGGTTGTATGAGTGTAAATATGAGTGTTGGCATGATACACAGGCTACTCATATGGAATAATTCCTTAGACGGGTTATCCGAATGTAAAAATGAGTCCTGACATGGTACGTAGGTTATTCAGATGTAATAAATCTTGTGGGTTATCCGAGTGTAAAAAGAGACCTAGCGTGGTATGTAGGTTAATTAGATGTAATACACCCCGAAGGTTGTCTGAATGAAAAAGATCCCAGATGCAAGTTGTTCAGATGTAATAATTCCTTGAGATTGACCTAGAATGTAAAAGCCCTGGTGTAGCAGGTTATTCAGTCGTAATGAGTCCTTACATATATATCTATATATGTTTGTGTTCCCATGTTGAGATGATAAGGTCATGAAGCATGAGGGATACACCTAGAAAGTTCTCCTTTACTGGTAGAATGCTGGTTGAACGTGTAGAGTCGTAAAGCACTGAGTGTGATCCTAGGTGATTCTCGCATAGTAGAAGTTGCAGTTTGTCTTGATGACATGAAAGGATCCTAGCTTACTCCTATGGTGATAGAATGTGGGATGTGGTTTGCATCTAAGATGTGCTTGGTGTGCTCTGTGTTTCTTTTCTTTGTCCAGGACAAAAGAGATGATCTAGATATGAAAAGATAAAGGTAGGAAACACATGTCATCACCATGGCAATGCAAAGAAGGTATTGGATTGTACCTACGTGATGATATGGATACGGTGAGATTATAGTAGGAAACATAGGTTATTGCAGGGGCAATGTAAAGAAGGTCCTGGGATGTACCTACACTATGATCTGATACAATGTGAAGACGGTAGGAGATGAAGGTTATTGTAGTGGAAATGTAAACAATGGTCCTATTCTATCACTACATGATGGATTTCTCGTGGATATATTTGATGAATACTTGGATGAGTTCTAGGCCTACACCTAGCATTAAAAAGGGTTGGCTTTGTAGAGAATTCCTATGAAAGATAGATGCGACAGATTAGAAAAGATGAGGACAATGGAAACATCAATTATGATGACTCAGTGGCGATGACCAGATGTGTCGATGGCTGTGGCGAGAGAATGCCTTCCTAGTTAAGAGGGAGTGTTGTTGTAATTGTAACTTCAGAAGATATCTTGATGTATATTACTATTGTATATTGTTGTACCCCCATCAGGTATGTGTGCTCCTCCTTTGGGGATGTCATCATGGTGTATGGTCACTTAGGTAAACTCTCTATTGTAAGTCAGGAAAATAGTCCCCATGTTAAATAAAGTAAAATTAATTTATCAATATTCTTAGGTAGGTTGGTCCCAAAGGTAACCTGGTTGATCTAGTGGTTGAGTTGACAACTCAACATAAGAATATAAATAGGGAGGCACCCTCCTCATTTGTCACATACTTCACTTTCTCTCTTATGTGTGCTTTAGGAGAGAGAGGAAGAGGAGGGACATAGAGCTGCTGCAGAGATATTGTGCTTGGGTTATTCTATCCTGTGATCTTATCTTTGTGACAGAACTATTTTGAGGAATTTTGCGGGGTTTTCTTCTTTATGGTTTCCCCAATGAAAATCTCTATGTCTTGTGTATCTTGTGTATCTTTGATGTATTGATGTGCTTGTTAATATTTCAGATAAAGATCCTAAGTAAAATAACTTAGAAAAACTAACACGCATATTATACACTAGTGCATTTTGTGGAATTTATATGCACTCGTTATCTTAATGCAACAATATGTGTGTGTGTGTGTACACATATACATATGTATATATACTTATATACATATGTGTATATGCACACACACACACACACACATATTACAACATTAGCACCAATGCTTTTAGATAATTTATGTGGAACTAGTATTAATATAAATTATGAACACACTTGTGTTTATATAAGAAAAAACATGTTATATGCACCAATTCTTGTATAAGAAAACTCATTTTATACACATCGGTTCTTGTATGAGAAAACTCATGTTAAATACAAAGGTGCTTATTTGCGTGTTATATGCACTAATAATTAAATAATACGCCACATTGGTTCTATTACAATATAATATAAGCATTAACGTGTCTAAATTAAAATGTGCATGCATATATAATACATAAAGGTGCATTTAAAATGGATTTAAGCATCAATTCATGTTATTCATATGATATGGATTGGTGCACATTATCAAATTTTACGCATAGTGTCACGTCCCCACCCCTCATCTTGACGATGGAGAGGACGCGACCAACACAACTGTTGCTGTCAACGAGCAATCTAGCCCCATGAACACAACAATTAAAAAAATGCATTGAACATAAAATACATAAACAAATGCATTATACATGTAAATACAGAATGGGATAAAAAACACATTCATTCAAGCATTCAACATGTTCATATTAATTCATAAAACAAATAGTTTGTAGAGATTAAGCACAAGAATACTTATCTTGAAAAGAAGCTGGCCCGCAACTAGCTATGTCGTTGCAGCGTTCCACCCAACCATATGCCATGTGATCATGAATCTCTCAACATCACTACCACCCCCGAGCTGGGCATGATTTCCATAAGAAACTAGGGAAACGACAAGATTACACACAACAATACCATACATCAAGCCAACACATAGTTGGGTTTCCTAGACTATCCATCCAAGACAATGAACAACTGGGTTTCACAGGCTATTAAGGAAACAAGCCAATTACATAGGGGTTCCTTGGACTTACTGAGCGAAGCCAACAATCACCCCCAAACACAGTCAACCATCTAACAGATGGGTTTCTTGGACTTACTCTTCCAAGCCAACACAAGGGTGCACACAACAACAAAATGCATATGCTGGATATGAAGGAAAACGTTTTGCAACCAAAAACGATTTGGTGAAATGGGGAAAAATAACCCTCTGATAGAAAATACAATTTCACAAAATGTCCATGGGTATTATAGGGGAAAAATGACCTCCCTAAACCCGAAAATCGTAGATCTATCGTCCCAAGCACTTAGCAACACCAAAAATGAATTTCTAGGCACGGGGAATATGAGGAAACAACATAAAAATGTGAGTGAAATGCACAGTAAACTCTAGCTGTGCGAGGGAGGAAAAAGAGACCTCTTAGAACCCCCAAATCATGGATCTATCTTCCCAGCCACTGAGCATAATAAAAAATGGGTTTGCAACCAAAAACAGATTGGTAAAATGGGGAAAAGCACCCTGGGAACCAAAAACTATTTTAGCAGGAGTTCTTAGGCATTATAAGAGCAAATAAAACCCCCAAAAAACCCAAAAACATGAACCCCTGATGCATATGCACTCAACAACTCAAAAACAACTTCCCAGCCATGGAGAAAAATGGGAAAACTACAGAAAAAGTGGAAGAGAGAGCTCAGCAAGCTTCACCTGCGTGAGAGAGAACATCCTATGGGTGAAAGATGGCTTGGGCCTCCTTTTCCAAGTATTTACTTGGCCCATAAGTGAAAATTCATTTTTCCAAAATTGGGTGGCTTCCCCAATACGAATTTGACTCCCATACTCTTCCCCATCCCAAGGCATTAACTTCCTCAACTAACTCTAAATGACTGGGAAACAAAGACAAAAAGGGTAACTGACAGCTTTATGGGTTTTCCCTTTGACATTTGGTTTTTCCCCATCGGATCAAGGGTTTTAATATGCCCCCCTCCCTATTCCTTGTGAAATCATGCCACCATCTCTTTAATGTTGTGACACATAGCTAGTTGTGATATTTTTATTAATTGCATAGTTACATGATGTCTCAAAACATATTGTGCCTGGCTAGCACATAAACTTTCAGTATCGATTTTAATTGCCGAAACATAAAATACTAAATCCATGGCGGGGTCTTTGCCTTGAGTTCCACACCACGATTTATTAACGCTATTTACATCATATGCAATTCAATACCATGGGGTCAAACCCGGGGTGTTACACATAGAACAAAAAAACCTTTGTTTTAACCTCCATCCACACAAAATTTTATGGTTATAGTGAATATCGTCTATAACCTCCGCTACCAAAAATAGAGGTTTAAGAAGAGGTTATTTGACAATTTTTTCCAATTTTGTTACACTAAAAACCTCCACTATAAGCTCTTCTTCATGGTGTTTTCCTTGTAGTATTGCATTCAAAAGTATTGTTGTAGCAATTAAGTTTAACTTTATGTGATTACAACAAATCCATTCCAATGGGAACATCATAAGAACCAAGTGGCAAAATATTCATATTTTCCCATGTGAAGAGTCCATCCATATCTAATGGACATTTCTCCACTACTTTACTAACTTTTCTCTTGGTTCCACTGGTTAGATGGACAAGTTTTGATTTATTTTTTTTCTTTTCTAAAAAGGTGGAAATATTAGAAACTCTAGGAGTAACATAACTTTGACCAGATCATGGGTCAATTAAAATAGAAATAGATTGCTTAAATGTTTTACCTTGAACCTCAACCACAGTTGATTAATGGCTAGATTTAAAGTTTTATTATGTAGAATAGATTCTAGGGACTGCCATGCTACATCATGAATAGTTTTATCCTCTTGGATGTTGTAAACTTGCTTATAAATTCCATTCCAATGTGGGCAACATTTAAGCAAGTGGTCCTCTCTACATATACAACATTGAAGGGGATCTCTTGGATCATCTCCTGTAAACTTAGTTGTCTTATCCTCACCATGTGATGGTTTCCTTTGCTGATTTTTTAAATCAGGAAGCTTGAATCTCTTCGTTCATTGAACAAAATTATCCTCCTCCTTTTCTTTCCGTTGTTGATGGAATTATGGATTTCTTTTGTTCTAATCATAACAATATTTATCCTTATAATTTTGATCTAGAGTTTGATGTTCATAAAACTCAATTGATCATTGTATAACTAAGTTAATCCGCTTAGAAACATTAAATTTTTACCTTACATATCTAATATACTTATCGTCTCTAATAACTTATCATACCTAATAAACTCTAATAATTTAATTTCATATTCAAACATGATCATTTTCCATAACTTTAACTCATGGATTTATTTGATTTTGTCATCATAGTATTCATCAAAGAAATTCTTGGAATACTTCAAAAAAATATTTCTTTCATTGATCCTATTGACTTGCCTAAGGTTATCCCACCATATTGATTCCCTAACGTTCAAATTAAATACGACGAGTCTTGCTCTCATGTTTCCAGAGTAGTCATGGAATTGAAAATACTTCCTCATCTGAAGAAGCCAAGCGTGGGATTCTTTCCTGGTCTCTAAATTTTCGTGGATATTCTACTAGAATAGTTCATCACAACATATCTTTCAAATTGTTGTAAACTCTTAGTTGTGCATTGTTTACTGAAGATTCACGGTTCATTGTCATAATTTTAATCTCATAGAATGCTAAAATAAATAGAATCTAAAAGGAAAATAACTAGATAAAAATAAGACATACACACAAATAACACAAGATATACTATAGGAAAACCCATCCAAAAACAAGAACTATGCCTTGCTCTTTTCTTTTCCAATATGTAATTCAAATACAAAGAAAGTGATACTCTCTAAGGAGTTACCTATGACACTATGGCTTGTATGGATCCTCTCAGATCTCATAATTCCACTTTTATGCTCTAATATCCACTCCCATATTGTTTTCTCAAATATGGAGCAAGTGGAATTCTCCAAAATGGACCCCCTTCTCTTCCAAACAACCTAGTGTTTAACACATCCTAATAGTCATATAGTGTTAGTATTTTCTCAACTTCATTAAACCTCAATTATTAATAAAGATTACAACTTCTACAATATTTATTAAATTCCACATGTGTCTAGCCCCACTCATCAAAATAATTAAGTTGAGGCGGGATCCACTTGGACAAGGGTGGTTAGCAAGGTTGTTTAACTTGCGGGAAGTGTAAGTTTTACATATGATCTTTGATTGAGGCTACTCTTGCACCATTAGAAAGGTCTCAATGTGTGGAATATGAAATCTTCCTTCTATAAATGGTTCAAACAAAAAAGGTCATTTGATGCCTCAAAATGGTTTTGGAAGGTTTTGGACATTTCCCATCCATGATGTCCACCCACAACGAACTGAAATATATGAAAATATATATTATGATCCCATTGCAGCTGCAATGATTTCCCAAAATTCTAAAATTTGGGACCCTCTCAATTTTTTTCTTGCTTAGTTTGTTGCGATTTCTTAATTTTACTGCGAGTTTTGATTTTTTGAGAATGACTATTGAATAAATATCCTTTTATGTTGATGCTGCCTTTTGACTTAAATTGTGACTAATGGTAATTTCTTATTTTGTCGAAGGAAATTGTTTGAGTTGTGAATCGGGGCCATATTCACCTATGTAGCCACCATTTCGGAGGATCAATGACAAACGTTCCGAGGGTTTAGAGTTACTCGTGTCGATTTCATATTTTATCATTTTTTCGTCTTTTTGCTATCTGAATTGTGTTGGACCTTTGATCGGGGATTTGGTATTAACTGTTTCGATCGCCGATGGTTTCATATCTTGGCGGTAGCCATAGTCTATTTTAAATACCACCATTGAGGCTTCGGAGCAGACTAACCATCCAACGTGGTTGTTCTATTTTTCCCCTTTGGTTTGATTTTCACTGATTGTTTTCTTTTATTGTGGAACCCTTAGCATGTGCATCACCCATGATTGCGGCTCCTTAGTGGGATAATCGCCCGTTCCTAGTTTTCCACCTGTTGATGAGGTTTTTTTTGCCTGATGTCTAGTACTGTCGGTAGGGTTTTTTCCTGCCGTTCTGATGTGTTTTACTTTGTTCTTTGTAATGGTGGAGGTTTCTCGTGGACGCAGGTCGATGTTAAAGTTGTTTGAGTGGAAGAGCACGGTTTTGGGGTTGGGTGTTTCGAAGAATGGTATTTACTTTGTCCTGGTCTTGGTTTTCATTGGAGTTTTTCATTCTAGTTCAAATATGGCCTGGAGTGGGAGGAAAAAATCTATTCTATCAGGCATGAGTTAAGTTTTGAATAGGGGTTTAAGAACAAACTTGCGCGATCTCTTCTGTCTTGAAATTCTTTATTAAAACTATTTATAATTCATATTACAGGATGCATGTATAGATCTAGTTTGTGTTACCTTGTTAAACACTAATGATCTGATATGTTCAGGATAGGAATATTGTTGTAAAGAATACATGCCTAAAAGGAAAAGCACAAGAGGATCAACCTTGAAAGAAGAAGTTAAAGCATAAAGAAACAGAGATGTTGCTCAAAGAAAAGAAGAGAGAGAAAGGCTAAGACCAACAAGATCTCAAAAGGACCAACGAATTATAGAGCGTAATCATTAATAGCAAAGGCTCAAGCCTGGGCAATTTGTCAATTACCAAGATGGTCCCTCTTCATAAAAGTGTTTATCTAAAATGTAACGTTTGTATGAATCATGAGCATTCACAAAATGACAAAACTATGAGATTAAAATGGTTGGGGCAACCCAAAGGTTTTGCTGGGTTTTTGTATAAATATAGGAAAGTTAGAGGGAAGAAGGACTTTTCCCAGTTAAACTTGTGAGAACACATTATAAGAGGAACTATTTCATTTTGCAATATATAATTACAATTTTTCGTATTGGAGAAAGCTTTGGTGGAATGTTCAAATGCTGTACAAATGAATGATGTTGAATGGGAACTATTTCGTTTTCAGCTTTTATTCATTAACTGTGAGATCGTTCTAACTTGTTGAACCTATATTCTTGTGTGAATGTTCTCTGGTTTATTTTATGATAATTTCCACTATGAGTAATGAATGTTTTCACAACAATGAGCTATCTTATTGTTCATCTATCTATTCATGTTTATGTATTTTGAATCAAAGAAAAACTACCTGTGATTTTTCTTAATGCATGAAAAGTAATACATTACTCATTAAATGATAATCTCACTCCCTAGGGAAATCTTAGTTAGTTTTATTTCCTGCCGTGTGTGATTTAGATGTGAGAGATTTAAGACGAGAGGTAAGAACCTGCACATCACATTGTGACCGCTCCTCATTTTCTTTATCAATCTGCATTTTAGATAGGCACTTGCATATCATACTTAAATTTAAAAAACACAAAAATATACACGATGGACTCGGCCGCAACCAGTAAAACCATTTATTTTTGTTACTTGACCTACGGTAGCCAAAGCATAAACCGGACGGATTCTATATACCAAACAGTCACGAGCTAGTTGGGAATGTTGACTGGGGAGAATCCCTTACTGTTGTTGCCTGCGATTTTATAGGCCTCAATAGTTTTTGGCTCTAGAAGGAGGGCCACTAGTGCATGGCTGGTTGAGGAAACCCGTTTCCTCAAAATTACTCCACCAGTGATAGTTTTGAAAGCAGTTCATTTCCTAATCCGATTCTTGAAGAGAATAGAGAACATTTGTATTCCGTGGACAATGAAGTTGTTAATGATTTGAGAAGACACACTAGGGCTTATGTGAAGAATATTGGAGGATTACCAATTATCCTTGACTTTCCTAGAAGAGAATATAAGAATTAAGATTGTCATGTAGTGGAAGACTCTGTGTTAGTTGGAGATTGGGAAGAACTTGTAGAAACAACTTTACAGGAAGTTGTTCAGCCTTTGAATCAAGTAGGCCATGATACACCTAATGGTTCACAAGTCCATACTCCTATTCATTCACCACCTGACTCTCCACCGAGACTCATGGCAGGTGTAAATGCAAATCAGCCACCTAACCCACCAAATCCACCACCTTCTTGGAAAGCCAGATCACCTTTAAACCTAGCACCTCCTTTGCATGACTTACCTTAGGATTTTGAGAAGATGCTGCCCAAGTTTGAACCAAGTGAGAAGTTTTTAGTAGATGACCATTTGCAAAGTTTCTACTTGGCCATAGAAGGACTAAAGGCTGGAGAACACGAAGATGTAGTCTGCAGACTTTTTCCACATACCCTTAAAGGAGCAGCGGCCTCATGGTATTTTGGTCTTCCTGCAAACTCAATCCTAGATTGGGACACTTTTGAAAGGATTTTAAGAAGAAAATATGCATCCCAAAAGACTCATGTAGCTCTCATGAAAGGATTGTGCACTTTAAAGAAAGAGAGAAAAGAAAAGGTGCATAGTTTTACTCAAAGATTTGCAGCTTATCTTAAGAATTTTTCTGAAACCGATAAGCCCTCAGATAAAGTTTTGATTGAAAATTATACTTCAGCCATAGGGCCTGATTTGGCCATGTTTGCCAAGATGAAAGACAAAACTATTCTAGCAGAGAATTATCAAGAAGCAGAGAGAGTAGAAGCTAAAAAGGAAAGCATAGAAGATTATCCTGAGCAGTTAGGAGAGAAAAATGTTGGGAAAAAAGATTTGTCATTTACTAAGCCTAAAGAGGAACAATTACATGATTTCAAAGGAATGGAAAAGATGATGCAGAAGCTTTCCAACAGAATAATAGAATTGGAAAAGGAAAAGGAAGCTCAGAAGTCTTATAGGCCTTATTACAAGAAGAGAGAAGACAACAATCAGTCTAAACCTCCTCCACACTGTTGATGTATTTGTTACTTCAGAATGTATTCATCTATGTATCTTATGTATTGTAACCCGATGTTTATTCCGGGATGTATCTATAATGTATTTGAGTCATATTGTCATGCCCCGATGTTCCGATCGGGAGGATCAATTATGTAAACAACTCATGTCAAGTCATAGTGGGTAACCCTCCGATTGTGTAAGGGTTAAAGTCCCTGCAGTTTCGGGGCACTAGGGTTATTAGACTCTCCAAGTAGAGGTCGACCATAGTAGGGTTTTAGTCATGCTAGGATTAGTATAAATATAGATCTGGGATCTCTATTTAGCACACAAGTCATACATACTCAAGTGTAGCGCATAGTTGAGGAAGGAGAAGACACTGGGGCTAGACAAGAAGAAGATTACTGCTATTGGGAGATCACTTACTATTTTGGGGATTTTACTGTTTTGGTGCTGATTCTATTTCTGAGGAAGTTGCGGGGTTTTCTCCTTTCTGGTTTACCCAAGGAAAACATTGTGTTCATTTTCTCTTATGTTTTGATTGATGTGCTTATTATTCTCTCAGTTAAAGATCCTAATAATGCTATCTTAATGTTGAAAAACTAACATGGTATTAGAGCTAACCTGAGAAGAAGACATTGTGCAGCTGCGGGAACTAGGGATTCCTAGTTTGAGGATCTTCCTCCATAGATTTTCAACAAAAGTAAGGTGGAATGACTCTCCTCCTTAGGGCGCATCTTTCCGTTGAAGCAGAATCCAATTCTAAGGTTTTTTAGTTTTGGACCTGTCACTACTTTCGAAAATTAGGGATTTTCACAGAAGAGGAAATTTTCAGTGAACCAAGGCCTCGATTGATCTCCTCCCCAAAATAGAATTTAGGGACAAATTTCAAGGCATTTGGAAGGACAGAACTTCAGAAAAGAAAAACCCTAATTTGCTCCTAAACCAGCTCTACAGGATTTCAGCTCGAGTTTCAGATCTTACATCTTGAAACTGGTAAGATCTAAAATATTTTATTTCCATTTGAGGTTCTCAGATAAGATGTCTCATCATACCAATCTTGATGATAAGCTTGAGGGAGTTGATAACTTCTGATCCTGGAAGTATAGGATCTCCCTGATCCTGGAAGAGAATGAATTAGACTCCTACATTCATCAGGAGGTTCCAGTTCCAGAGGGAGATGAGGCAAAGGCCTTGCATAAGAAGAAGATGGTTATGGAAAAGAGGATCATTGCTGATTCTATCAAGGATCACCTTATCCCACAGGTGTCCCTTTCAAGACACATAAAGCTATGTTTGATGCCTTAACCAAATTGTTTGAAGGGAAGAACATAAACCGGAAGATGACTCTGAGGAATCAACTGAAGAATGTGAAGATTCAGAATGCAGAAACTATCCATTCCTACTTCACAAGGGTTTCTCAGATCAAGGAACAATTAGAAGCTGTAGAAGAAGAAGTAGAGAATGCAGAGATTGTGATGACAACTCTAAATGGCCTTCCTAGGTCATGGGATTCTTTCATTCAAGGAATCTATGCCAGAAAGAAGTTAGTCAAATTCAACAGACTATGGGAAGAATGTTCTCAAGAAGAAGCATGGATAGTAGCCCGAGAAGAGAAGATGGGAAGTGAAGATCAAGCCCTCACAGTTCACTCCAAGAAGGGAAGAAGAAATCCTTATTACTCCAAAGGTAAGAAATTTCACAATAGAAAGGACCTATCTAGATTGAGATATTATACATGTGATGAAAGAGGACACTTTGCAAAATACTGTTCTAAGAACAAGATTCACTCTCATAAGAAGAAGGGGAACAAAAGAAGACATCATACTCATGATGCAGAGGATGATGAACCATCCAAGAAGAAATCCAGATATGAAAGTGAAGATTCTTCAAGTGAGGATGAATATCTTTTGATTTCTTCTCTCACAAGTAACATTACTCATGGTAGTGATGATTGGATTATAGACAGTGGGGCTTCCAAACATATGACTGGGTTCAAGGAATCCTTTGTAAAACTATCAGAACATGAATCACCTCACAAGGTGAAGCTAGGAGATGACTACCAATATCTAATAAAAGGTAGTGGGGAATATTCATATACATTAGACTCTGGTAAGTATTTAACAATGAAGGAAGTATTGTTTATACCAAGACTCAAGAAGAACCTCCTTTCCATATCAGCATTGGATGCAAAAGGAATGCGGGTGGCATTCATAGATGGTCAAGTCATTATGTGGCCTAGAGGAAAGACTATCGATGATGCGGTAGTAATTGGAGAACAAGAAGGAGGACTGTACAAATTGAAGGGCCATCCAGAACAAGCAATGGTCCATGATACAGTAGAGCCAAGTGAACTTTGGCATAGAAGGCTTGCACATGTGCATTACAGAGCACTACCTATTGCAAGCAAAGCTATTGAAGGTCTTCCAGAAATCCAAGCAAAACATGATGGGGTCTACAAAGGATGTGCGAAGGGAAAGAACACAAAGAATACATTTCCAAGTAGCAAAAACAAAGCAAAAGGAATATTGGAAATCATCCACTCCGATGTATGCGGTCCGATGTCATCAAACTCACTAAGCGGGTATGCATATTATGTTTCCTTTATTGATGATTTTTCTAGGAAGACATGGGTTTACTTCATGAAGAACAAAGATGAAGTGTTCATCAAATTCAAGGAATTAAAAGCCTTGATCAAGAACCATACTGAAAATAAGATCAAGACCTTTCTATCAGACAATGGTGGAGAATTCACTTCAAATGAATTCAAGAGGCTATGCAAAGACTCAGGGATTAAGAGGGAGTTGTCCACTCCTTATAATCCACAACAGAATGGGATTGCAGAATGGAAGAATAGAACTATCATGGAAGCTGCAAAAGCAATGCTTCATGATCAAGATCTTTCTATGTATCTTTGGGTTGAAGCTGCCAGAACAATGGTGTATGTACAAAATCGAACTCCACATAGAGTATGCGAAAACAAGACTCCTGAAAAAGTCTTCTCTGGCAAGAAACCAGAAGTCAGCCATCTCAAAATATTCAGCTGTCTTGTGTACATACAGATTCCAAAATAGAAGATAACAAAATTAGATCCTTCAGGAAAGAAGGGTATATTCGTGGGATACTCTGAAACCTCGAAGGATTACATAATCTACTTCCCAGGATACAAGAAGATTGACATCAGCAGGGATGTGACATTTGATGAAGACATAGCTTACAACAAATCCAGAAAGATACCTCCTGAAGAAATTGAAGAAGCATAAGCAAAAGCACCCATAATTCATGATACAACCATGAATGAAGAAGCTCAAGAAGAAGATCGAGAATTTGAAGAACCACAAAGACCTATAGATCCACCTCTGGAGAAGAATCCTCATAAGAGGAAACCTACTTGGGTACGAGAACTTATCCAAGGTGTAGAAAGATATGGGGCTCCAGAAGAGAATCACAGAGAAAGAAAGAGGACCAGATCCTGCTCCGGGTATGTAGCTTTACTATGTGATTTCATTGATAAAGAACCTTCCAGTTATGAAGAAGCGGCATAACAGAAAGAATGGAAGGGTTCTATGATCGAAGAGTACCAATCGACCATGAAGAATGATGTTTGGGATGTTGTCCCAAGACCAGATGGGAAGTCCATTGTAACTTCCAAATGGATCTACAAGATCAAGCATGCTGCAGATGGTAGCATTGAAAATTATAAGGCAATATTTGTAGCTCGAGGCTTCTCTCAGAAAGAGGGAATATACTATGAAGAGACCTTTACACCTGTAGCCAGATACACTTCCATCAAATCAGTACTTGCTTTGGCTGCAGTGATGAAATGGAAGATACACCAAATGGATGTCAAGACTGCTTTCTTGAATGGTGTAGTGGAAGAGGAAGGGTATGTAGAACAACCACTCATTTTTGAGACACATGACAGAGAGTCTCATGTATGTAGATTGAAGAAATCCCTGTACGATTTGAAATAGGTCCCCAGGACCTGGTTTGACAAAATTGATGGATTTCTATCCAGTTTGGGCTTTACCAAGAGTAAAGAAGATTCCAACCTTTACTACAAGGTTGAAGATGGCAACCAAGTGATGCTTCTAATGTATGTAGATGATCTATTTGTGACAGGTACAGATGGGTTGATTGTTGATACAAAGAGAAATCTTGCTGCTGAGTTCAAGATGAAGGACTTGGGGATGATGCATTACTTTCTAGGTATGGAGGTGTGGCAGAGTACAGATGGAATCTTCCTTGGAAAAGGGAAGTATGCAGTAGAGATCCTGAAGAGGTTTGGGATGATGGAATGCAAGTCTATGACCACACCTATGGCATTGAACCTAAAGCTATTAAGTGATGCTTCATCAAAGTCGGTTGATGCTACGATGTACCATCAGATGATTGGGTCATTAATGTACCTGACGAACATGAGACTAGACATTTGCTTTGCTGTGAACACCTTGAGCTAGTTCTTGATAGATCCAAGAAATGTTCACTTGATTGCTGCAAAGAATATTCTGAGGTACTTGAAGGGTACAGTTGATTATGGGCTCAAGTACGATGTGAATCAAAAGATTAACCTAGAGGGTTATGTTGATTCAGATTGGGCAGGCAGTTCCATCTATAGGAAGAGCACTTCAGGGTGCTGGTTTAGTATGGGATTAGGAGTGATCTCTTGGTTTAGCAAGAAGCAATCCTATGTGGCACTAAGTACAGCTGAAGCAGAGTATGTCGTAGCTTGTTCAGCTAGTTGTGAGGCAGTATGGCTGCGGAAGCTACTGTCTTATTTATATGATCTCTAGTTGGATTCTACTTGTATACATTGTGACAACCAGAGTTGCATGAAGTTGTCAGAGAATCCAGTGTTTCATGACAAGTCAAAGCATATCGAGATTAAGTACCACTATATCAGGGATATGGTGCAGAAGGGAGCAGTGAAGCTCCGTTGTGTTGTGATGGAGGAATAGATAGCTGATGTATTGACGAAGCCATTGGCTAGGCTGAAGTTCGAGTACTTTAGGGAGAAGCTTGGTGTTCTCTAGATCGAGGTTTCCTCCAAGAGAAAGTGATGAGACCCATAGCCATTTTGACATGGTGAGAGGATTGGTTCCTTCCATGAAAGATATGAGTATCGAGATCCATAGCCATTCTGACGAGCAGGTCAGATGTAAGGGATGAGCCATTCTATCATGGTGAGGGGATTGGTTCCTTCCATGTCATATGTGAGTGCTAAGACATTCTGATATGACTACAGGATTGGTTCCTACATGATCAGATATAAGGGCTATTGCCATTCTTGGAATGGAGCTCCCTAGTGAGGTACCAGGAAAAATTATTTTATGACTAAGGGCCATTCTGATATGACCGTGAGATTTGTTCTCACATAATCAGATATGAGTGCATGGCCATTCTGATGTGACAGAGGGATGTGTTCCCACTTGATCAGATGTAAGGGCTGAAGCCATTCTGTCATGGCTAAAGGATTAGGTTCCTCCCATGTCAGATATGAGTGCTAAGCCATTCTGACTTAGTGTCAGATATAAGGGCTACCGCCATTCTTTGAATGGATCTACCTAGTGAGGTACCAGGGATCCTCAGTCTAGGATTGAGATCCTTTCTGATGTGATTGAGGGATGTGTTCCCACATACTCAGATGTAAGTGTAGTGGCCTTTCCATAGATGATAGTAGTTTGAGTTCCTATCATGCTAGTGTTTGTAAGTGCTGAGCCTTTTCACAGATGATAGTAGTTTGAGTTCCTATCATGCTGGTGACTATAAGTGCTATGCCTTTTCATAGATGGTAGTAGTTTGAGTTCCTACCATGCTGGTGATTGTAAGTGCTGAGCCTTTCCACATATGGTAGTAGTTTGAGTTCGTACCATGCTGGTGGATGTGAGTGCTGTGCCTTTCCACAGATGATAGTAGTTTGGGTTCCTATAATGCTGGTGGTTGTAAGTGCTGAGACATTTCACAGATGATAGTTGTTTGAGTTCCTATCATGCTGGTGAATGTGAGTGCTGGGCCTTTCTGATATGATTATAGGATTGGTTCCTACATGATCAGATGTGAGTGTTGGGCGTGCCTTTCTGACGAATAGGTCAGATGTAAGTGTTGGGCGAAAGACCTACATGGAGGCTAGGCCTACAACCAACATGAAAAAGGGCTAGCTCTGTAGAACTTCCTGTGACGAGAAGAATCATGAGATAGCACCCATGATGATGATGCCCAGTGATGATCCAGATCAAGTGATGATCGAGATCTAGTGATGATGATCCAGTAGTGATGATCCAGATCGAGTGATGATCCAGATCCAGTGATGATCTAGATCCAGTGATGATGTCCCATGATGATCCAGATCGAGAGATGATCCAGATTCGATGCCTTGAAGATGAAGATGAGTTGAAGACTTGGAATACTTGAGATGCACATGACGAGATGATCCAGTTGATACAGAGAAGAAGACGAGTGCTGAAAATTGTGTCGAAAGAATACCTTCCTAGTTAAGAGGGAGTGTTGATGTATTTGTAACTTCGGAATGTATTCATCTATGTATCTTATGTATTGCAACCCGATGTTTATTCCAGGATGTATCTATAATGTATTTGAGTCATATTGTCATGCCATGATGTTCCAATCGGGAGGATCAATTATGTAAACAAGTCATGTCAAGTCATAGTGGGTAACCCTCTGATTGTGTAAGGGTTAAAGTCCCCACAGTTCTGGGGCACTAGGGTTATTAGACTCTCCAAGTAGAGGTCAGCCCTAGTAGGGCTTTAGTCATGCTGGGATTAGTATAAATAGAGATTTGGGATCTCTATTTAGCACACAAGTCATACATACTCAAGTGTAGCGCATAGTTGAGGAAGGAGAAGGACACTGGGGCTAGACAAGAAGAAGATTACTGCTGTTGGGAGATCACTTACTGTTTTGGGGCTTTTACTGTTTTGGTGCTGATTCTATCTCTGAGGAAGTTGCGGGGTTTTCCCCTTTATGGTTTCCCTGAGGAAAACACCGTGTTCATTGTCTCTTATGTTTTGATTGCTGTGCTTGTTATTCTCTCAGTTAAAGATCCTAATAATGCTAGCTTAATGTTGAAAAACTAACACACACAGTCCTGCATCAATGAACTTAACAGAGTTGGGTATGGATAATTTTTGCACTTTCCACTAGCAGCGTCATTCTGAAAAAAAGTGTCCTCGGTGGATAAATTCAATGACATTAGTGATGAATCAGCTGGTAGATTCCAAATTAATAGAAGCAAATGATGAGGAAGTGATAATAAATCAACAGAAAAGCAAGAGGATGCTCATGCCATGTTTTTATGGGACCGTGTCTCGATGTTTGATACCGAAAAGGAAAGTGATTTGAGACATGAGGGCATATCAGAAGCAAAGGTGACAATGAGAAGCCAAGGGCTTATTAAAGAAGACAGGTTAATAATCCCAAAAATTAAGAGACTCTAGAAGAATGTAAATAAACTTTAGAAAAACACCATTGTTAATAAAATTCCTGAGTTTACATTACCAGTCAAAATCCAAAGCAGATCAACATGCCTACTAAGCCCATTGAAGAAAAGATCAATAATGTAAAAACGAATCTCATAGAACATAAGATGGAGTATGACATTGTGGAGGATATAAAAAAGGTAAAGGAAAATATTTCACTATTTGAGATGTGTAATGTGCTGCAACAGAAAGAAAAGTTATTGAAAGCACTTGAAATGCCAGAGGAGAAGCTTCCCACTAACAATCAACCCCAAGAGGAAGAAATTGGTGAAGCAAGTGTGGGAGGCAAGCCTAAATGCAAAAATCCACCTTTCCTCCTTACTTTTGAAATTTTCAATCATAATGTGCACAACTGTTTGGTAGAATCGGGGGCATCAGTAAATGGTATGCCACTATCATTTTGCAAAAAGATAAATGGACAGCCTAAACCATCTACTTGGCAAGTTATTTAGTTAGACAGAATGAATGTGAAGGTAATTGGTGAAATGGAGGATGTTTTAATTCGATTATGTTCAAATGAAAAGGTATGTCAGTTCATTGATGTTGTAATAGAAGACATACGTGAGGCGTATGGACTTGTTTTGAGTAGAGATTGGTTAGCAAAGCTGAATGGATATTTTGCTTCAGACTGGTCACATCTATGGTTACCTTATAAAGGAAGCCCAAATCAAATTAAAGTTATAATAGAGCCCCACATGAAACACAATGTCACTCAGTTAAAAGGTAAGAATGAACCTGTGAATTCTGTTTTAGGGAACTACTTCATTGAGCTAGAACTAGGAAATTACCAAGTGGAAGAAGCCAATAGTACATCAAACACCCAGCCTGATCTCCTTCGGTTTTCGTAGGCTTATGAAATTGATTGTAAAATAGTAGATTTAGCTTTAGATGTAGATGTTGATTCATGTACAATAGTAATAGATGATTTCTGGACACTTTTCTTTGATGGATCTAAAACTTTGGAAGGATCAGGAGCTGGCTATGTCCTGATTGATCCTAAGAAAAAAAACACATTTTCTTTCATGTAGGTTAGAGTTTGAATGTACCAATAACACAGCCGAATATGAAGCATTAGTTCAGGGACTAAGAAAAGCGATTGAATTAAAAGTATAAACTTTGAAAGTGTATGGGGATTCTGAAATAATTTTAAAACAAATTTGAAATCAGATACATTGCATTTCCCCTCATTTAAAATCTTATCAAAATGAAGTATGGAATTTGCTAAAAAAAAATTATGTATTTAATATTGTATCGATTCCTAGACTAAAGAATGTAGCTGCTGATTTGTTAGCCACCTCAGCTACAAGGCTTGTACCTTCTAATAACAGGTGTTCTATTGAATTACTTTCCAGGCCCTCTATTCCAGACATGATTACAAATTTACGTGTTTTTGATGATGATCAGTAGATTCTGGAATGTTTGATGAATGATGAAACCTTCAAAGGGGAAATCATTCATGATGAAGAACATCAAGCTGAGCAAAAATTTGACAATTTTATTCCTAAAGGAGTCAGGACTTTAGAGCGAATGTTTGATCTAAATGACAAATTCAAAAGGCCAGCAAATGTTAATACTCATAGCCCATCTCTACAATTCGAGTTGATTAATTTAGGAACTGCAATCGAGCCTAAATATGTGAATTTGGGAAAGTGTTGCTCCCTAGGTGAAAGAAATAAGTTCATCAGTTTGTTCAAACAATACAAAGATGTGTATTCTTGGACATATGAATATTTGAAAACATATGACACCAAGATTATTCAGCATGTCATCCCTATTAGAACTGGGGTCAAGCCTTATCAATAGCCTTTGAGGAAAATGCACCCAAAACTGGAGCCTCTAATTCAGAATGAAGTAAAGAAATTGTTGGATGCTAAAATTATCTTCAAAGTTAGACACTCAGAATGGGTTTTAAATATGGTACCAGTAAGGAAGAAATCTGGATAAATTAGACTATGTGTGGATTTTAGGAAATTAAATCGCGCTTCAGATAAAGACAATTATCCAGTCCCACCCATGGAACAGATATTGCAAATGGTTTCAATTTTTGAGTTATTTTCTTTATTAAATGGATTCTCTGGTTGCAATCGGGTATTAGTAGCTGAAGAAGATAGAATCAAAACTACATTTAGAACAAGATGGGGGACTTTTTCTTACAGAAGGATGCCCTTTGGACTCATAAACATTGGAGCCACTTTCCAAAGGGCTATGGATATAGATTTTTGTGATATGATTGGCCGAAGTATTGTGGTATACCTTGATCACATCACAATATTTTCAAAGAAAAGAGAAGAACATGCATTCCATCTAAAATATATTTTCGAGCATTGCCGAAAATATGGTATCTTGCTAAACCCCAACAAGTGTGTGTTTGCTGTTACAGAAGGAAAGCTACTGGGTCATGTGGTATGTAAGAAGGGGATCTCCATAGAACTAGAAAGGATCAAAGCTATCGAACAAATCCCCTTACTCCATAACAAAAAGGGCATGAAATCATTTATGGGGACAATAAATTTCGTGCGAAGGTTTGTGCCAGATTTCGCCCAAATTGTTAAGCCTTTGCAGCGAATGGTGAAACGAAGTGTACAATTCAAATGGACTAATGTAGAGAAGAATGCATTCAGTAAAATAAATACAACTATTTATCATGCACCCTCTCTCAAAAGTCTAGATTATGAGAAGGATTTTATTTTGTACACTTTTGCATCTGACGATTCACTAGCAGCGGTGCTTACTCAGAAGGAAGATGGGGGAGATGAGTTCCCCATATCATTCATGAGCATTGGTTTACATGGGGCCAAATTAAATTACCCAGCTGTGGACAAGCAAGCTTATGCAATCTTCAAAGCGGTAAAACAATTCAGGCCATACATACTTAAGAACCTGACCAAGGTAATAGTTCCACACCCAGCTGTGAGGTCTCTTTTTGTGCAAAAATAATTAGGAGAAAGAAGAGGCAACTGGGTAACAAATTTACAAGAGTATGACCTCGAATTCAAGCCAGCCTCCATTGTTAGAGGGCAAGGATTGTGCAAACTAATGGTTGAAGGCAATAGTAATGAAGAAAACAATTGAGAAAGTGAAGTAGAGTTACATATGATGGATGTGTGTCCTCTTTTCACAGCTCTAGATTCTTGGTACCAAGACCTTGTTCATTACCTTCAGGAAGGTGTGTTTCCAGAACATTGGAATTCCAAGCAGGGAAGAGCATTGCACCTTAAATCAGCTGCGTATCAGATCATTGATGGAATTTTATTCAGGAAGAATTATGATGGAGTCCTTCTCAGGTGTCTAGAGAAGGAAGACACAAAAAGGGTCATAACTGAGTTACATGATGGGCCTACTGGAGGCCATTTTTTTAGAGATACAACATCCCACAAGATTCTCAGATTCGGGTACTATTGGCCCACGCTGTTCAAGGATGCTCATGCACATGTTAGAAAGTGTGATATCTGCCAAAGGTGTGGGGGAAGACAAGCCAAAGAAACAAGACGATTGAAGCCGGTTATGATAACGGAACCATTTGAGAAATGGGGAATTGATATCATTGGAGAAATAAAACCAAATTCTTCCTTGCAGCACAAATATATTTTAACGGCAAATGACTACTTCACTAGATGGGTCGAAGCCATTCTGCTACGTAAATTCAATGAAGATGCGGTCATGGATTTCTTGCAGGATCATATTATGACCAGGTTTGGGGTTCCAATTTCCCTAGTTTTCGATAATGCTACTTCTTTTTCTTCCATTAGATTAATTGCATTTGCTCATGAAAAAGGAATTAAGTTGCATTATTCTGCCAACTACTACCCACAAGGAAATGGTTTGGCAGAATCTATGAACAAGAATTTGATTAGGATCTTGAAAAAGACTGTCATAGAAAACCAGAGAAGTTGGCATTTAGCACTACCAAACGCTCTTTGGGCTGATAGGGTCACACCCAAGAATTCCTTAGGTGTGTCACCATATACTCTTGTTTATGGAAAAGAAGCTATACTTTCTCCTAACATTATGCTACCATCTTCCATAATAGCCCAAGAATCTAGAGGCACGAACGACGAAATCCTGCAACTGATAATTTATAATATTTTGAAGGTGGAAGAGTCTAGATCCAAGGCCAAAGAATGTTTTAAGCAACAACAGGAAGTAGTGAAAAGGTGGTTTGATAAGCATAAAGCGGGAACAAAGGAATTTGAAGTGGGAGACCTGGTTCTTAAATGGGATCACCCGCATGATGAAAAAGGGAAGCACACTAAGTTTCAAAAGTTATGGGTAGGTCCTTTTCCGATTGCAGCAAAACTTGGCGCCTCAACCTATAAATTGCAAGATTTACAAGGGTGGGAAGAGAACTTACCAGTTAATGGTTTAGTTCTCAAACCTTATTTTTCTTGATTTTTTGTTTTTGTTTTGTACATAAATAAGTTGATTTGGTTGTTTACATTGATTTATTTCATTTCTGCTTGTTTTTAGTTAAAATTTATTTTTGATTTCAATAAAAGAGGCAAACTTTTGGTTGCATGGAAAGCATCAGAGTTCTGGATTAATTGAGATCTTTGGGTATAAGACTGTATCCTATTGTTTGAATCAGATGGAATTTCTTCTAGTAAGTATTTTTCCTAAATGACTATGAACACATTGAAGTCCTGCTTAATCCCTGAAAGATAACTCAGGATCAAGAGGTCTGGAATACTATTTCGAGGCCCCATCCATCTCACATCTAAAATGTCCCAGGGGGTGACAACAAAAGACCCACGGAAAGGAAGCAAGGTAAACAGTATCTTATATATAAATGATCCCATTCTAAGCATTGAAAGCCTAAAGGATAATAAGAGTCAAAACTCCTAAAAAAAAAAAAACTATCAAAGCAAAGTACCGAATCATATAAGTACAAAATTGCCAAAAGTTCTTCTCCGTCCGTGAGCTAAAAATTTAAAACATCTCTCACACAAAAGGACACTATGGATAGAGGATCCTGAATAAAAAATTCACAAAGAAAGGCATGAGGAGGACTCGAAAGGACAAAAGGTTCACAAGCACACAAAACTGCAAAATAGCATGGGAATGAGGAAAAAACGAATATCTTTGTTTATCATATGTTACATTCTTGTGGTGTCCAAGCTGGAAGCTACCCAAAGACAGTGGTAAAATGAAACTCATTTATTTTGGCTTCAGAAGAGTTATCTTGACTTTGATATTTTGGGTTCCATTTTCCTAAAATAGGACTATCATCAATGTTTAAAAGTACATATATTTTCCATTGGGGAAATATAGACATCTAAAAGAATTCAACATGTTGTTTTTATTGTTAAACAGTCATTTACTTGAGGAAGAGTCGATTCAGAGATCGGGGTTCACTAGTTAGTCGCCAATTGTTGCAGCTGCAACGATTTCCCAAACTTTCAAAATTTGGGACCCTCCTTTCAATTTTTGTCTTGCTTAGTTTGTTGGGATTGCTTAACTTTATTGTGAGTTTTGATTTTTTGAGAATGACTATTGAATGAATATCTTTTTATGTTGATGCTTCCTTTTGACTTGAATTGTGACTTACGATGATTTCTTATTTCATTGACGGAAATTGTTTGAGTTGTGAATCGGGGCCGTAGTCACCTATGCAGCCGCCGTTTCGGAGGATCAATAACAAACATTCTGATGATTTAGAGTTACCCACGCCGATTTCATATTTTATCATTTTTTGCTCTTTTAGCTATTGGAACTGTGTTGGACTTTTGATCAGGGATTTGGTATTAACTATTCCGATCGCCGATGGTTTCATATCTTGGCGGAAGCCATAGTCTATTTTAAATACCACCGTTGCAGCTCCGGAGTGGACTAACCATTTGACGTGGTTGTTCTATGTTTCTCCTTTGGTTTGATTTTCACCAATTGTTTTCTTTTATTGTGGAACCCTTAGAATGTGCATCACCCACTGTTGTGGCTCCTTAGCGGGCTAATCGCCCATTCCTAGTTTTCCACCCACTGATGAGGTTTTTTCTGCCCGATGCCTAGTGTTGTCGGTGGGGTTTTTCCTGGAATTTTGATGTGTTTTAATTTATTTTTTGTAATGGAAAAGGTTTCCCATGGACGCAGGTCGATGTTAAAGTTGTCTGAGTGGAAGAGCATGGTTTTGGGGTTGGGTGTTTCGAACAATGGTATTTACTTTGTCCTGGTCTTGGTTTTCGTTGGAGTTTTTCATTCTAGTTTAGATATGGCCTGGAGTGGGAGGAAAAAATCTGTTCTATCAGGCATGAGTTAAGTTTTGAATAGGGGTTTAAGCACAAACTTGTGGGATCTCTTCTATCTTGACATTCTTTATTAAAATTGTTTATAATTCATATTACAGGATGCATGTATTGATCTAGTTTTTGTTACCTTGTTAAACACTAATGATTTGATATGTTCAGGATAGGAAGATTGCTGCAAAGAATACATGCCTAAAAGGCAAAGCACAAGAGGAGCAACCTTGAAAGAAGAAGTCAAAGCATAAAGAAACAGAGATGTTGCTCAAATAAAAGAAGAGAGTGAAAGGGTAAGACCAACAAGATCTGAAAAGGACCAATGAATTATAGAGCGTAATCATTAAGAGCAGAGTTTCAGGCCTGGGCAGTTTGTCAATTACCAAGCTGGTCCCTCTTCATAAAAGTGTTTATCTAAAATGTAACATTTGTATGAATCATGAGCATTCACAAAATGACAAAACTATGGGATTAAAATGGTTGGGGCAACCCAAAGGTTTTGCTGGGCTTTTGTATAAATATAGGAAAGTTAGAGGGAAGAAGGACTTTTTCCCAGTTAAACTTGTGAGAACACATTGTAAGAGGAACTATTTTGTTTTGCAATATATAATTACAATTTTTCCTGTTGGGGAAAGCTTTGGTGGAATGTTCAAATGCTATGCAAATGAATGATGTTGAAGGGGAACTATTTTGTTTTCAGCTTTTATTCATTCATTATGAGATCGTTCTAACTTGTTGAACCTATGTTCTTGTGTGAATGTTCTCTAGTTTATTTTATGATAATTTCCACTATGAGTAATGAATGTTTTCACAACAATGAGCTATCTTATTGTTCATCTATCTATTCATGTTTATTTGTTTTGAATCAAAGAACAACTACTTGTGATTTTTCTTAATGCACGAACAATAATACATTACTCATTAAATGATAATATCGCTCCCTAGGGACAACTTAGTTAGTTTTATTTCCTGCCGTGTGTGATTTAGATGTGAGAGAGTTTAAGACAAGAGGTAAGAACCTGCGCATCACATTGTGACTGCTCCTCGTTTTCTTTATCAATCTACATTTTAGATAGGCACTTGCATATCATACTTAAATTTAAAAGACACAAAAATATACACGGTGGACCGGGCCGCAACCGGTAAAACCCTTTTGTTTTGTTACTTGACCTACGGTAGTCGGACCATAAACCAGACAGATTCCCTAAACCAAATAGTCACGGGCTAGTTGGGAACATTGACTGGGGAGAATCCCTTGCTGTTGTTGCCTACAATTTTCTAGGCCTCAATAGATCCCAACTGGATCATTCCCATATTTCACTTCAACATTAAGCTAAGGGGTCTGGCTTTTTGGAATTCTAGAAAGAGATATATTTGAAATGAATCATCCTTTTATTCTTATGAGATGAAGACCACGAATTGCTGGTGGAGTCCTTATAGCTAGATGACTCCCTAGTAGAAAATTTTGGTGTATATGTCCTATCTCTAGAAATTATTCTTGAGCTATGGGACTACTTGTGAGAGTTTCTCTTAGAGATATTCAAACTCTTATCATCTTTGTTTTAGTTTTTCCCATGGTGAATTATCATATGTATTCCTGACAATATTTGAACCATGGGTACATTATACCCTCTACAAGTTTGTAACTCTAATCTTATACTTTTCACGATATCTACAATAGTTGTAGGAGTTACTTTGTTTCTACAACCATTAGATTATGTATCTACATTTTCATTATGTCTATGTTCTCCCATGGCACTTGTTTTAGCTTCATAAGGATTATTTACATCAACCACGGTGATAGTGTTCTTGGGCCAACCTAGACTAAAGGATTTCTAATTGCATTATCTTGAATGTTGACCCCTAAGTGTCCTTGATATGGTGTATCTATAAAAGTGTTCATATAATTACACTTGTTAAATGCATCACATCATAAAAAATTCTAAAATTATTTTTCATGCATTATGGAAACTACGCATATTGTTATTTTTTGTCAATCACGAGTACATGCCATTTTTCTATCCATATTTTAAGAATATCTAAAGAACTTCTGAATATGATCATGTTCAATTTTTATTCTATGGATCCTATTTCCAATGACTATAACCATGCTCAATTTTGATCTGGAAGTTAAAAAGTTACATCTCTTAAAAATTACCAAATCTGCCCAATTCTACACATTTCTTGTAGATGCATTTAGTCTCGGTGACCAACTTTAGCTTCTTGTAGAAGAATATATAGGGAGAAACAAAAAAACTTTGTTCTTAGGATATTATAATACTGATGACATCGATTACTAAAAAAATTTCAGATCATGGATCTGATCCTCCTATCAAATTCTATAATTTTTTGGAATTGAATAAGTTTGAATGTAATTTTGTACTTCTTCCAGATAGAATATTTTCCAATTTTTTTTATCTCACAAACATAGAAAAGATTTTTAAAAAATTGTAAATAAAGTTGTTTGGATAATTAAGAAGGTAAAGTGTTGAATGCATATATTTTTTCTAGTTTCGACATATTAGGTCACAAGATTTTTTTTCAAAATCACCCAAATCTTATCCTAAATAGTGGATATTGCCTATTTCTGCATCTCCACTCTACACCTCTTATCATTCGGTCAAACTCCATTTGGATTTTCTTTTTTCCTATTCAAATGTCATATTATAAAAAATATCAACCTCATTTGGGATTCTATCATTTAACTAGGTAAGGTTCTTGAAAGTCACTTATTACACATTTCAGGCCCAAAGATGGATCTAAATAGGCCCATACATCTCTTTGTGATTTTTGTATTCCTCCTCACTATGGATAAATGCTGAAAATTTCATCAATTCTCGACTTCATATGTGCGTGTTATGACCAAAACAAGTTTTTGGCTCCAAACATTTTTTTAATAAATCTTTTTTGTTCGTTGATGTTGACGTTGATGTGCCATCCTACTAACATGTAATGTAATGTGGAAGGTCATGATGTGGTTCCGTTCCCCACCTCAACCATATGTGGAATCGTCTAATTCTTCCATGTCATATTCCTCTTGTCATTTCTCTATGACTCTCTAAGATTCTCGTACCATAGTAATTAATATGTACATAAGGAACCTTATGAATGACTACCTAGTTCTATCGATATGACATCGACGATATGATCTCATCTATTCTCAACAACATCCCCATATTAAAGATTGATCATATGGGTTTTTCACAAATAGTCTAGATTTCATTGTACAACTTGCATGATTAATATCAACCATTCATGGAAACATCATAATATTAACTCTCGATCATATAGATTTTACACGAATGGTCAAGATCACTTAATCTAACTTATATGATCAATTTCAGCAACTCACAACAAGATCCATAAATAAACTCTCAATCGTATAGATTTTGTGTTGATGGTTATTATTTGATGATGTGTATTTGTTAGTTCAATCTAGTCCATTCATGGAAAGGTACTTTTGATAAGTCCCAACACCTTGAATTTGTGCAAATGGTCACGATTGATGTTGGGAGTTGCTCAATTCAATATGGTCCATTCACAAAGAAACCTATATGATCACTACTACATATTTCTCAAGAATTCCATGACAGTTTGCCACGAATAAGTTAAAATCGAATTTTTTGTGGAAAAATAGTTTAAAATTTTCGAAAAAAATGAAATTGTCCCTGATGATCATCGCTATAGAGACACATAGTCCATAAAGTTTCTATAGAGACACATATTCCATAATGTTACTATAGCAATGGATGATCGTCGCTATAGTGACGCATAGTCCATAACGTTGCTATAGCATATTCCATAATGTTGCTATAGCTATAGACCCCTAAAAGCATCTCTTCTTTTAGGTTATCTTAAAAATAAAACCCTTAAATTTCCCTTAAGCTTTCTACTCTTTTTCAACCTTCCCCTTTTTCTAATACCCATTTGCATTGCCATTTAAATAAAATATACATTAAAAAATGACAAAGGAAAAAACCTAGTGACCAACGAGCGGGAGCTAACACAAGGATTCATTGGAGGATCAACACAGGGCATAGAGACACAACTTGGATAGGGGAATATGCACATAGGCACATAATTGTTGCATAAAGAAAATGCATAATTATCAGTGTTGGAGGAGAAACGAGTGTTGGAGGAGAAACAGTTACACAAGCCAACATCAACGCATTAGTGGACAGAGTGAAAACGCGACTGAATCATATAATTTTTTCATTCATCCAGGATGAATCCTAGAAAACGTGCTTATGAACATTTATTCCAAGCGTGGATTTATGGCTTATCCTCGTAGATTCTTTGATCATAAGGATGTGGCCTTGTGAACGGTGATGATTGCAAGTTATTCCAAGCAAGGGCTTGCAGAATAAGCATTGGAATTGTTTGAACAAATGTGACTGATAGGAATCAAACCTAATCACTTCCTCATTGCTAGCATTGTCTTGGTATGTACAAAAGTGGGAGTATACGTATTTCCTTCTTTCTTTCTAGAATGGAGAATCCTTTTAAGTTAGTGTAGCTAGCCATTTCCAATATTATAGAGTGATAGAATTTATTTGCGTCATTTTTCCCTACTTCCCTAGCCAACCTTTCGACCTCAACTTTTTTCATACCAGGAGAATGAGGAGGTGTGATGAAGTAGATTATAGACGAGGGTAAAGGATGGTTATTTTTTCTCACTTCCTTGGACTTCCATTCAACCTCAACTTCTTGTTGTGGTAAAATGTTACATTTTTTGTGCATAAAAGGGAGGTCGCTACAACCATAAAGGAGATGAAATTGTTGACTGTCACCTACAGTGACCACATTCAAATAGATCATGGTCATTGAAGAGGAAGTTCACCATGACAATGGAGCTACACACTTATACAATATACATTGAGTCATAAGATAAGTAAAAATCTGATTTATTTTTCTATGATGTATGTGTTGATATAGTTGTTAATATTCCAATGTGGTTTATGTCTCAAGACTATTGTTGCAGACAAACCACCATTATATGCCTTGGATATTATGTTATTTCGGAAGGTAATGCAACTATTTACAAATCTGATTGTAAGTGGCTATAAATTACTACTGTAGCTAATGTTCTAAGTACATTATTGTTTTGGATTCCAATTGTTTGACCAAAACCCTTGACTAGTGGTAAACATTAAAGCATGTCAATTGTTTGATGAAAGTCATAAGGAAAAAGACTTAGCAGTTAACTAAATAGGTATCCATCTGGATAACAGAAACAAAGTTTTCAACAATCAGACTTTTATTTTTCTACCTATGTACCAACCCTACAAAATAGATTAACTTCCTGCATTTTCCATAAAAGGTGCAATTACAAGGCCTTCCCTACCCAAATCTTGAGACAAGATTTCCAGTAGAATATTTCCTAATCGATGTTCTACACCTAGATTTACAAGTTTCAAACTAGATTCAGTTAATTTGAGACCTTCTTGGCCACAAACCACTGCACCTAACTGGACTAAGTTTTAACAGACACTTGAATTGCCTATTGGCTTGGGGCTTCAACAAATTTAAAAGATTAAAGATCCTGAATACCCAAAGCAATAAGCTTGAAAAGAGTAGTTCCTAGGTGAACTCTAAGGATCTCTGAATCTGTATGGGTTGCCATAGAGTGAAAATATTATTCTGTGTATATGCGATAGCATACCCCTTGTTGGGTATGATCAGCATAACCAAATCATTGAACAGATGCATTCTAGGTGATTTTACCCAACCTCAGCATATTCGTACCAGTTTCGGGGTCGAACCTGCTCTCCTTTTCCATGCCAGAGTCCACAACATATTTGACACCAGTAATAGTTAGAGATGTCTCTGCCATATTTGTGGCAAAAAAAACTTTCATTAAACCTGCTGGTGCATCTTCAAATACACACCTCCTCCGTTCTTCCATTGAAATCTTTCCATGCAAAGCAAGTGCTAATGATGAAGGTTTTTTTAATTGTTATTGGGCCCACTCTACTTCAACTTGGGAGGTAAAGAATGAAAGAATGTATCCTTGTTCGTTCTTCTTTGGAATGAATCTCAGCAACAACCTTTATTACCTGACTGACATATTAAGGAAAACTTTGTTGGCCATGCTTCATGGAAGAGTTTTGTGAAGATTCTGCATCATCCCTTGCAATGTAATTAATATCTATAGCAAAATTTCTTCCAGTCACATGAAAAATGTTGCAGCCAGCAAAAGAGTTTGATAGTGTATATGCATCTGCTATTGCAGACATTATGATAAGCCTCAACTATGGTCTATTAAGCAAGCATCTTTTAAGCAATGTTAAAAGGAGATCTATGATTAAGCTATGCTCATGAGCTTCCTCTACTATGATACAACGAAAATTTTCCAACTCTAAGTCTAACATGCATAGTTGAAGGAGTACATGGTCAGTCATATAGTTAACCTTAGCCAATGTATTTGCTGTGGGAGTGTATGTAGTGCAACAATTAACAAAATGTATGCCTTCATAGCATCCTTTACACCCTCCTGCAACTATTTTTTGTAGAGACATTTCGACAAATTTCCTGGGTTGTGTGCATACAAAGGAAACCTTTATGGAAAACCCTGAGTCTATATGATACTGCACCAAGTGAGTACTCTTTTGAGAACCTATCTCTCCAATCAGAACCACTACCTGTCTGCAACCATTTTTGCAATATAAGTAGCTAAAAGAGCAAGGTTACCTAGATAAATTAAATTTAATCAAATTAAAGAAAATAGTGGAAAATCTTTCTATTTATTACAAAACTTCCAATAAATTATAGAACCCACTTATGGCTCCCCAACACTCATTATTGTTTACACAAACAATTGTATGTCTACATTAACGTTCAATTGAGAAAACAAATGGTTTCTTATTTATGTGTACTTTCTAATTCATTCAATGACATGCAGGGAATAACATTGAAAGTTTCCACCATTAAACTTCCCAACGGTCTTCAATCTGTATAAACTTGACAAGACAAGCATAAGATGTAGAGGTTCCTCATTCATTGTGAGTATTTCCATTAGTACAAATCCCTTTTTTAGTCTACAAAAGGAGGATCCTATAAACATACAATACAATAATAAGAAAGTCTATTCTGCATCCAAGTTATTGATTGGAAGGATTGGGATTAACTACACAATCAACACAAGATAATAGAATCTTGCACTTGTTCCCTCATCAATCGGAAGCTAACAAAAATATCATTTAATCATTAAGGTTCTTTTATTAATGTCAAGGTCACCCCCTTAGGAAGAGAAGTGAGCTCCTTTGATCAAGAATTTCCTAACTATTGTAATAGAGATATAAAGTTCATTCACTTTATAAACCAACCCATCTCTCAAAGTTAACTTGAATAAATCATTAGAACTATTATTAACATACTATGGTGGATTGACTGGTGCTTCATGGATTGGACCGAAAATGAGGATTGGTTGGGTAAATATCCTTCGAATCATCATATGCATCATACTAGATATCAAGAACATTGAGAACCTTAGCTAGAAGACAGCTAAGAAGATCACTCACTTTATGGAAACCCTTCTTTACTTGGATTTGATAACTAAATGAAACAACACAAGAGGGATGGTGCCCATGTTAGGTGATTGTATTCTTTAATCTTTGACAAGGGGTTCATGAAATGCAATAGCTAGTTCTTAGTATGGAGAACAATCTCTTTTCCAAGGATGCAACGATGCCATCGCATTAGATCTTGATTCAAGAAATATATAGAAGTTTGTATCAATATGTGCTATGATCTTGGCTTATATTTTTTTGAAGATATGCCACTGGATGTCCCCCTTGCTTAAGTGGCATGATTGCTGCATATAGAGAAGGATCAATATTATTCTTTTGCAAGGTTGTTGGTAGACAAGGGAGAGCTATAATGATGCAGAACAAGGGGTATCTTTCCATCTTTGAAAATCCACTTTATACTATAGTCGTGATGCCCATGTGATTTTTTCCCATTAGTGAGATGAATCCTGATGCAAAGGATAAGCTATGTGATAATAATTAAGGAGGAACTTTAGATATAAAGTCATGCCACCTAAAATATCTTCATGGCCGAGAACTCAAAAAATGATTTAGCAGCTGAGAAACTTGAACAATATATAAGGAAGGTCGTATTACCCACATAGGCAGGAGATCTTTGGGATCTTCAAACACATCAACATAGGAATCCAAAAGTAAGTGCTATGAAGCACAAGATAGCTTATTAGTGTGTTTATTTTTTTATTGTTTAAAAACACAGAACCCTCAACTTATGCATATCAACTTGCTCAAAAATTGGCCTTCCAGATAAAGAGAAAGGATTTAAGGAATTAAGAGAAGAGAAGAGGTAAGAATATAGAACTTACCATATTTGTGCAGTCAATACATCTGTGGAAGCCATCATATACTACCTTTACATAATGGTGTTAAGGAGTGCAAAGAAGGAGTGCCATCCTAGGTAAGAAAAAATCTTGAGGGCTTTCTTCTGTTGCTTAAATTGTTATTTTGTTCAAAATGCCTCTTCTACATTTTGGATTCCACTTTCAATGCAAATTGGAAAGCTTGATCGATATACATAATAAGAAGAAGCATTAACTCTTTTTATCAATGTGGAATAATCCTCGAAATGAATTTGAGGTGAATATTTTTTTTTGTTTTTTTCAATATCTCATACTTCTATTGATGGATACCTAGTTAAGTTGGTTAATATGATGTTCCACATTCTATCTCATATACAGTTAAAGTTGAAACCAATGTAGTGTGCCAACAGTTCTTCTTTGCAGCCAAGGGCATAATTTTTTTTTTGTGAATAGCTGCTTGAAATTGGCCCCACTGTTGAATAGTTAGTTGATTACAAGTCAATAGCAATTGATATTTGGACATATGACTACCACTAAGTTATACCCATTAATTGTTGGAACATGGCCATCATTCTTTGCATCATTTTGGAATAACACTCCTTTTGTGGTTAGTGGTTATCTCTAATATCTCATCCAAAAGCTATACTAGATGGATGCTATTTGAAAAAGAACTGACACCTAACATTTTAGGTAGACTAGCATTTGATTCGGAAAATAAATTGGCTCTTGCTACATGGATATGAGGGTCTAATTGTGCTATAAATTGCCACTCAAGTGGTGTACATTATGGAAAAGCCAAATAAGTTTGTGCCTTCTTTCAGTGAACACACAAATATGTAAGTGCAATAGTGTTATATTTTTGGAGAAGGGGTTTAGACACCAACGCAATAAGACATGAGACACATGATAAATAAATCAATGGGATAGTTTATTTGAAGAGTAATCAGTAATGGAGTACAAATATTTTGGGAATCCTTGACTTGACAGTTTGTATTCTTATGCATTGTCTCCAGTGTATGCATTATATCCCTAGATTCATTGAAAACCATAACATTAGAGTGTTTTTACTGAATGAATAAGCCAATAGATTTTTCATATATCACTTGAGACCTTAATTCAGGTAATCCTTTTGGAGACTAGAGAAATTAGATGGCCAAACCATGCTCTAATATATTTTTATAAAAGGTAGCAAGGTGTATCTACAACCTAAGTAGACGTAGGTTCATTGAAAACCACATCACAATGTTTTTATGAAATGTTTTTCCTAATTTTGTTTTTGTATTTCACTTATATGTTTTTTTTTTTTGCTAATAGGAATATCTAGGAACGAGTAGATCCTCTAAAGAGACCTGTTCAAACTACATTCCTATTTTTACATATTCATTTGTGATAATGGTGGAAAAATTCTATGTTGTGAGGGGCCTGGCATGAGGTATTTCCATCCAAATAGAGAACTTGGGGAGGATTCCAATTGTAAAGAACTAGGTTTAACAAAAGCGCAAGTAAGGGATATACAAAACTTCTACTGCTTGAACTATAACCTTAATCAATACCAATGTTTTATTTGTGGGAAGTTGGGCTCCTCTGACAAGTCAACAGTAGCTGAGGTCCTCTCTTGTATTTATACAACATGTGGACGCTTCTATAATCCCCAGTGTGTATCAAGGCTTGTTGCTCTAGAAGATGAGGCAAAAGACCTTGAGAAAACAATTGCTAATGGAGAGCAGCTTACATGCCCTATTCATAAATGTTTTATTTGCAAGCAGACAAAAAACAAGGAAGATGAAAATATGCAATTTTCCATTTCTCGACGCTGTCCAAGAGCATATAATAGAAAATGCTTGCCAAAATCCATTCTATTTGAAGATAAAAATGATGAGCCACTGCGAGCTTCAGATGATCGCATCCCAAATAGGATTTTAATATACTGCAGAAAACATAAAATCAACCTAGATTTAGCAACACCAAAAAGGAATCACATAGTATTCTGAGGGGTGTCTTCTATTGATAAGGAAGTCAAAATAAATCATGTAATTTAACCTGAGTCTAGTGCTTCAAAGTCCATTCGAAAAAGGGTTAGATATTCCCCTGAGCTCAGCAAGGAAAAAATACTTCAAAAACCTTCAGTTAAAAAAAACAGATAATATTCAGTGCACGTGAAAATGCAGCTGTAAAAGTTTGTGGGCATTCTGAAATGTCGAAGAAGGTAACGAGGGAGAAAGACATATATTTTTCTGTCAAGAAGGAATTTAGGATTTCTACTTTAGAGCTAAGGAAAAGTGTAACTTAGAAGGAGAGTAAAACCATAGATTTGGATATTTTCAAGAATAAAACAGTCAAGGTTTTATCTTCTTCTAAGCTAGAAATTAAAAAAGGGCCCACTATTCCTCTATCTTTCATAGACAATGATGTCAAAACTTCGGTCTTGGATATAATTGAAAGAGCAGCAATTGGCATAAGTTTAGATGATGTGTGTGCAAATCACCGAGTGCCTTCGACACATAAGAATTACAGCATGAGGACTGTGGATACAAATATTACTCAAGGAAAGGTTGAGGAACTAGTTGAATCTGACAAGTCATCTTTGAAAAAAATTAAAGAAGGTTGTAGAATAGATGATGCTAAAGATGTTTGTGAACCAGATGTGCTCCAACAAATGTATAAATGGAATATTAAATTGAAGTTTTATCTTGTACCATTTATACATGGAATGCACTACACTTCATTTGGTCAACATTTTACTGAAGTTGATAAATTGCAAGAGGTTGTTGAGAGGCTTCATTGGTATGTACAGAGTGGTGATACGATTATGGCTTTCTGCTGTGGAGAAAATGATTTTTCAAGGCTGATGAAATCAAAGCTTCATCAGTCTAGAAAAAAATTCTTCTTTAAGAATTTTGACATAATTCAACCTAAGAACGATTTTGAGTTTGAGAAGCAGGATTGACTATTTATATGTAAATATGAATTACCAATAGGTGCCATATTGATTATGGGGTTGAATCCTCCATTTGGTGTTAAATATGCTCTTGCAAAAAAAGTTATTAACAAGGCTTTGGAGTTCAAACCAAAGTTGGTCATCCTTATAGTTTTGAAGGAAACAAAGAAACTTGATGAGAAAATGGAAGCAAACAAATATGATCTTATCTGGGAGGATAAAGAACTTTTGAGATGCCAGTCATTTTTTATCCCCATATATGTTGACATTGATGACAATCAACTAAGCCAGTGGAACTTGGTGGCACCACCACTTTATTTATGGACTTGACCAGATTGGACTGATCCACACAAGGCAATAGAAATTAGGCAGGGACACAGTTATAATGGGAGAGTTGAGAAAAATGTGGTGACAGCTCAGATTGAGGTTCTCGATACAAATCCTCATAGTGACTGAGAAGAAAATGCTTTGCAGACACTTGAAGGGAAAGGAAATTTAGAAAAGTACTCTGACAAAGATCAACAATTTTCTAGCTTTGGCACAAAAACTATTAACCCATATAGGATTGATTACAAATAAAATGAGAAAGAATCAAATTTCGACTCCCTATATTATGTACAAAGAGTAGATGATTTTCAATGGAAAGACAGTTCATATTTCAATATTAAAGAGGAACACAAGGAATCCCCATATAATAGACATATTTTAGATAAGATGAATCATGAAGATAATAACTTTAATCTTAGAAATTATGATGTTCAAAAGGAAAAGGAATATGATGTTTATGATCATGCTTAAGGTCATCCAACTAAAATTTTGGAGCAAAATCATGGAAGGGGATAGGACAAATGAGGCCATGATGATGAAATTGGGCGTAAGAAGAAATGTGACCATCGATAGAAAGAACAGATGGAGTAGACAAAGAAAAATATGAAAACGGGATATATGAAAAGGGTATGCAAGAAATAGATAGATGTGATAAAGGTTTAAATTCAGATCATGAAATAGAGGATGGAATCTAGGAAGGATCAAGATTCAGATCATTTTCAAAAGCAAGGTTATTTACCTCTCAATACCACAGAGAGTTTTGGAAGGGTATATGATCTTGGACCTTGTAATAGGGAATTATTTCAACATCATTAAAAAAAAATTAACATATTCATCGCTCTAGCGATGATCGTTCGTTCAACTCTCCGACGGGCTTGTTATACTAGTGACGAAATTTATGTCACTAGTATAGCAAGCCCTTCAGTGAGTTGCACAAACGAGCATCACTATAGTGACAGAACCCCGTCGCTACATCGACAGAGCATAGCTGGTATAAACATACTTTAAACATGTGCCTCCTTCGCTATAGCAACAACCAAGTGTTTCTATAACGACGATGGAAGTGTTGCTATAGCGATGGGGAAGTGTCGCTATGGAGACATTGTTTGATTTTTTAAACAATCCACGTTTCATGTATTTTTTGTCGCTATAGACACGAACTATGGAAAGTTTCTCTACAACGACGAAAGAGTTGCCACGAAAAAAAGGGGTCATGTTTGTTTCTATACCAATGCACAAGTGTTGCAATAGCAACAATTTTCCATGGAAAAAAGGTGCACATGTACTAGTGGGTTGAAGAATGGTCAATTACACTTTATGTAGGTGGTTCAAATATATGGATCTAATGAGATTTCCTTGATCTCAGTTTTCAATCATCCCTCAAGTCCCAAGTAACATCGTGACCCCAACAATTTGGCACCTGAGTTTCTATTGATTAATAGGATGAGAATTTTCACCCATTCCAAAAATTTACCCAAATTTTCCCTTCATACTGATAACCACAAGATCTAATTTCTTGACCTATTAAATTACTATATATGCAATTTGATACCATGACTTTATTAGAGGAATTTAACTAAAATATTCTTGTGTAAATTCTAATTTATGCTTATAACTATTGATTCAACACCATCCATCCCCAAAGTTTCAACCAAGAGATTTGATAGATCACTCTATAGATTTCATCGTACAACTTGCATGATTAATATCAACCATTCATGGAAACATCATAATATTAACTCTCGATCATATAGATTTTACACGAATGGTCAAGATCACTTAATCTAACTTATATGATCAATTTTGGCAACTCACAACAAGATCCATCAATAAACTCTCAATCATATAGATTATGTGTTAATGGTTATGATTTGATGATGTGTATTTGTTAGTTCAATCTAGTCCATTCATGGAAAGGTACTTTTGATAAGTCCCAACACCTTGAATGTGCAAATGGTCACGATTGATGTTGGGGGTTGCTCGAATCAATATGGACTATTCACATAGAAACCCATATGATCACTACTACATATTTCTCAAAAGTTCCACGACAGTTTGCCACGAATAAGTTAAAATCAAAATTTTTGTGGAAAAACAGTTTAAAATTTTGGAAAAAAATGAAAATGTCCTCGACAATCATCACGATAGAGACACATATTCCATAACATTTCTATAGAGACACATATTTCATAACGTTTCTATAGCAACAGACAATCGTCGCTATAGCGACGCATATATCAATGTATGAAGCCTGCCTCATCTAACCTCTCTTCTCTGATGGTGGGCGGGGCTTCGCATGTTGTACCAACTACCCCAATGAAGAAATCTATCTAGGCCAAGTCCATAATGTTGTGATAGAATATTCCATAATGTTGCTATAGCTATAGACCCCTAAAATCATCTCTTCTTTTAGGTTATCTTAAGCCCTTCCTTTTTATTTTTTCTAAGCCCTATCATTTACCCATTTTCTCATTTAAACCCCCTTTCCCAAAGCTATTACCCAAATAAAAAACAAAAAAGAATATGTTTTTAACATCTCCTCCGTATACATTCAAATACATTTTCTTTTCTTAAAATACATATTATGATCATAAAAAGGCCTCTTAAAACTCCCTTTATGACATACCCCTTTTTCTATCCCCTCCTTTAAAATTTTGTGATTATTTAAAAATAAAACCCTTAAATTTCCCATAAGCCTTCTCCCTTTTTTCAACCTTCCCCTTTTTCTAATACCCATTTGCGTTGCCATTTAAATAAAATATACATTAAAAAATGACACAGGAAAAACCTAGTGACCAACCAGAGGGAGCTAACACAAGGATTCATTGGAGGATCAACATAGGGCATAGAGGCACAAATTGGAAAGGGGAATCTGCACAGAGGCGCATAATTGTTGCATAAATAAAATGCATAATTATTAGTGTTGGAGGAGAAACATTTACACAAGCCAAGATCAATGCATTAGTGGATAGAGTGAAAACGTGACTGAATCCTACAAAACGTGCTTATGAACATTTATTCCAAGCATGTATTTGTGGCTTATCCTCATATATTCTTTGATCATAAGGATGTGGCCTTGTGAACGGTGATGATTGCAAATTATTCCAAGCAAGGGCTTGCAGAATAAGCATTGGAATTGTTTGAAAAAATGTGGCTGATAGGAATCAAACCTAATCACTTCCACATTGCTAGCATTGTCCTAGTATGTACTAAGGTGGGAGTATATGTATTTCCTTCTTTCTTCCTAGAATGGAGAATCCTTTTAAGTTAGTGTAGCTATCCATTTCCAATATTACAGAGTGATAGAATTTATTTGGGTCATTTTTACCTACTTCCCCAGCCAACCTTTCGACCTCAACTTTTTTCGTACCAGGAGAATGAGGAGGTATGGTGAAATAGATTATAGATGAGGGTAAAGGAAGGTTATTTTTTCTCACTTCCTTGGCATTACATTCAACCTCAATGTATTGTTGTGGTAAAATGTTACATTTTTTGTGCATAAAAGGGAGGTTGCTACAACCATAAAGGAGATTAAATTGTTGACTGTCACCTACAGTGACCACATTCAAATAGATCATGTTCGTTGAAGAGGAAGTTCACCACGACAATGGAGCTACACACTCATACAATATACATTGAGTCATAAGACAAGTAAAATTCTGATTTATTTTTGTATGATGTATGTGTTGATATAGTTGTTAATATTCCAATGTGGTTTATGTCTCAAGACTATTGTTGCAGACAAACCACCATTATATGCCTTGGATATTATGTTATTTTGGAAGGCAATGCAACTATTTACAAATTTGATTGTAAGTGGCTATAAATTATTGCTGTAGAGAATGTTCTAAGTACATTATTGTTTTGGATTCCAATTTTTTGACCAAAACCCTTGACAAGTGGTAAACATTAAAGCATGCCAATTGTTTGATGAAAGTAACAAGGGAAAAGCCTTAGCAGTTAACTAAATAGGTATCCATCTGGATAACAGAAACAAAGTTTTCAACAATCAAACTTTTATTTTTCTGCCTATGTACCAAAACTACAAAATAGACTAACTTCCTGCATTTTCCATAAAAGCTGCAATTACAAGGCCTTCCCTACCCAAATCTTGAGACAATATTTCCAGTAGAATATTTCCTAATCGAGCTTCTACACCTATATTTACAAGTTTTAGACCAGATTCAGTTAATTTGACTTGGCCACAAACCACTGCACCCTATTGGACTAAGTTTCAACATACACTTGAATTGCCTCTTGGCTTGGGGCTTAAACAAATTTAAAAGATTAAAGATCCTGAATACCCAATGCAATAAGCTTGAAAAGAGTAGTGCCTAGGTGAACTCTAAGGATCTCTGGATCTGTATGGGTTTCCATAGAGTGAAAATATTATTCTGTGTATATGCAATAGCATACCCTAGGTTGGGTATGACTAGCACGATCAAATCATTGAACAAATGCATTCTGGATGATTTTACCCAACCTCATCACATTCGTACCAGTTTTGGGGTTGAACTTGCTCTCCTTTTCCATGACAGAGTCCACAACATATTTGACACCAGTGATAGTTAGAGATGTCTCTACCATATTTGTGCCAAAAAGAACTTTCGTTAAACCTGCTGGTGCATCTTCAAATACACACCTCCTCCGTTCTTTCATTGAAATCTTTCCATGCAAAGAAAGTGATAATGATGAAGGTTTTTTTAATTGTTATCGGGCCCACTCTACTTGGGAGGTGAAAAATTCAAGAATGTATCCTTGTTTGTTCTTCTTTGGCATGAATCTCAACAACAACCTTTATTACCTGAGTGACATATTAAGGAAAACTCTATTGGCCATGCTTCATGGAAGAGTTTTGTGAAGATTCTGCATCATCCCTTGCAATGTACTTAATATCTATAGGAAAATTTATTCCAGTCACATGAAAAATGCTGCAGCCACCAAAAGAGTTTGATAGTGTATATGCATCTACTCTTGCAGACATTATGATAAGCCTCAACTCTGGTCTATTAAGCAAGCATCTTTTAAGCAATGCTAAAAGGAGATCTATGATTAAGCTACCCTCATGAGCTTCCTCTACTATGATACAACGGAAATTTTCCAACTCTAAGTTTGACATGCATAGTTGAAGGAGTACATGGTCGGTCATATAGTTAACCTTAGCCAATGTATTTTCTATGGGAGTGTATGTAGTGCAACAATTAACAAAATGTATGTCTTCTTAGCATCCTTTACACCCTCCCGCAACTATTTTTTGTAGAGACATTTCGACAACTTTCCTGGGTTGTGTGCATACAAAGGAACCTTTATGGAAAACCCTGAGTCTATATGATACTACACCAAGTGAGTACTCTTTCGAGAACCTGTCTCTCTAATCAGAACCATTACCTGTCTGCAACCATTGTTGCAATATAAGTAGCTAAAATAGCAAGGTTACCTAGATAAATTAAATTTAATCAAATTAAAGAAAATAATGGAAACTATTTCTATTTATTATGAAACTACCAATAAATTATAGAACCCACTCATGGCTCCCCAGCACTCATTATTGTTTACACAAAAAATTGGATGTCTATATTAACGTTCAATTGAGAAAACAAATGGTTTCTTTTTTATGTGTACTTTCTAATTAATTCAATGACATGTAGGGAATAACATTGAAAGTTTCCACCATTAAACTTCCCAACTGTCTTCAGTCTATATAAACTTGACAAGACAAGCAGAAGATGCAGAGGTTCCTCATCCATTATGAGTCTTTCCATTAGTACAAATCCCTTTTTTTAGTCTATAAAAGGAGGATCCTCTAAACATACAATACAATAATAAGAAATTCTATTCTACATCCAAGTTATTGATTTGAAGGCTTGGGATTAACTACGCAATCAACTCAAGATAATAAAATCTTGCACTTGTTCCCTCATTAATCGCTAGCCTACAAAAATATCGTTTAATCCTTAAGGTTTTTTTATTAATGTGAAAGTGACCCTCTTAGGAAGAGAAGTGAGATCCTTTGATCAAGAATTGCCTGACTATTCCAATAGAGATACAAAGTTCACTCACTTTATAAACCAACCCATCTCTCAAAGTATACTCCAACAAATCATTCTATTGTTAACAGACTACAGTGGGTTGACTAGGGCTTCATGGATTGGACCGAAAATGAGGATCGGTTGGGTAAATATCCTTCCAATCATCATATGCAGCATACCAGATATCAAGAACGTTGAGAACCTTAGCTAGAAGATAGCTAAGAAGATCACCCACTTTATGGAAACCCTTTTTTTCTTGTATTTGATAACTAAATGAAACAACACAAAAGGGATGGTGCCCACTTCAGGTTATTATGTTCTTTAATATTTGACTAGGGGTTCATGAAATGCAACAACTAGTTCTTCGTATGGAGAACAATCTCTTTTCCAAGGATGCAACAATGCCATTGCATTAGATATTGAAGCAAGACATTGATAGAAGTTTGTATCAATATGTGCTATGATCTTGGCTTATATTTTTTTGAATATATGCCACTGGATGCCCCCCTTGCTTAAGTGGCATGATTGTTGCATATGGGGAATAATCAATATTATTCTTTTGCAAGGTTTTTGGTAGACAAGGGAGAGCTATAATGATGAGGAACAAGGGGTATGTTTCAATCTTTGAAAATCCACTTTATACTATAGTCATTATGCCCATGTGAGTTTTCCCATTAGTGAGATGAATCCTGATGCAAAGGATAAGCTATGTGATAATAATGAAGGAGGAACTTTAGATATAAAGTCATGCCACCTAAAATCTCTTCATGGCTGATAACTCAAAAAATAATTTTGCAGCTGAGAACATTGAACAATATATATGGAAGGTTGTATTACCCACATAGGTAGGAGATATTTGGGATATTCAAACACATCAACATAGGAATCCAAAAGTAATTGCTATGAAGCACAAGATAGCTTATCAGTGTGTTGATTGTTTTATTGTCTAAAAACACAGAACCCTGAACTTATGCATATCAACTTGCTCAAAAAATTGACCTTCCAGATAAAGAAAAAGGATTCAAGGAATTAAGAGAAGAGAAAAGGTAAGAATATAGAAATTACCATCTTTGTGCAGTCATTACATCTATGGAAGCCATCATATACTACCCTTACATAATGGTGGTAAGGAGTGCAAAGAAGGAGTGCCATCCTAGGTAAGAAAAAATCTGGAGGGCTTTCTTCTATTGTGTAAATTTTTATTTTTTTTAGAAGGCCTCTTCTATATTTTGGATTCCACTTTCAATGCAAATTGGAAATCTTGCTCGATATACATAATACTAAGAAGCGTTAACTCTTTTGATCAATGTGGAATAATCCTGTAAATGAATTTGACGTGAATTTTTTGTTTTTGTTTTTTTCAATATCTCATACTTCTATTAATGGATACTTAGTTAAGTTGGTTAATACAATGTTCCATATTCTATCTCACAGATAGTTAAAGTTGCAACCAGTGTAGTGTGCCAACATTTCTTCTTTGCAGCCAAGGGTATAAATTTTTTTTGTCAATACCTTCTTGAAATTGTCCCCACTGTTGAATAGTTAGTTGATTACAAGTCAATAGCAACCGATATTTGGACATATGACTACCACTAAGTTATACCCATTAATTATTGGAACATGGCCATGATTCTTTGCATCATTTTGGCATAACACTCCTTTCATGGTTAGTGGTTATCTCTAATAACTCATCCAAAATCTATACTAGATGGATGATATTTGAAAAAGAACTAACACCTAACATTTTAGCTGGACTAGCATTTGATTCAGAAAAGAAATTGGCTCTTGCTACATGGATCTGAGGGTCTAATTGTGCTATAAATTTCCACTCAAGTGGTGTGCATTATTGCAAAGCCAAATAAGTTTGTGCCTTCTTTCAGTGAACACACAAATATGTAAGTGCAATAGTGTCATATTTTTGGAGAGGGGGTTTAGACACCAACACAATTAGACATGAGACACATGATAAATAAATCAATGGGATAGTTTATTTGGAGAGTAATCAGTCATGGAGTACAACTATTTTGGGAATCCTTGACTTGACAGTTTGTATTCTTATGCATTGTCTCCAATGTATGAATTATATCCCTAGATTCGTTGAAAACCATAACATTAGAGTGTTTTTACTGAATGAAGAAGCCAATATATTTTTCATATATCACTTGAGACCTTAATTCAGGTAATCCTTTTGAGACTAGAGAAATTAGATGGGAAAACCATACTCTAATATATTTTTATAAAAGGTAGCAAGGTGTATCTACAACCTAAGTAGATGTAGGTTCATTGAAAACCACATCACAATGCTTTTATGAAATGTTTTTGCTAATTTTGTTTTTGTATTTCACTAATATGTTTTTTTGTTTTTGATAATATGTTTTTTGTTTTGTTTTTCCTAATAGGAATAGCTAGGAACGAGTAGATCCTCTAAAGAGACCTGTTTAAACTACATTCCTATTTTTACATATTCATTTGTGATAATGGTGGAAAACTTATATGTTGTGAGGGGCCTTGCATGAGTTATTTCCATCCAAATGGAGAATTTGGGGAGGATTCCAATTGTAAATAACTAGGTTTAACAAAAGCGCAAGTAAGGGATATACAAAACTTCCACTGCTTGAATTGTAATCTTAAGCAATATCAATGTTTCTACAACAACAGGTCCTATCTTGTATTTCTACAACATGTGGATGCTTCTATAATCCCCCTGTGTGTATCAAGGATTATTGCTCCAAAATATGAGGCAGAATACCTTGAGAAAACAACTGCTAATGGAGAGCAGCTTACATTCCCTATTCATAAATGTTTTATTTGCATGCAGATAGAAAACAAGGAAGATGAAAATATGCAATTTTCCATTTCTCGACGCTGTCCAAGAACATATAATAGAAAATGCTTGCCAAAATCCATTCTATTTGAAGATAAAAATGATGAACCACTACGAGCTTGGGATGATCGCATCCCAAATAGGATTTTAATATACTGTAGAGTGACATAAAATCGACCTAGATTTAGCAACAGCAAAAAGGAATCGCATAGTATTCCGAGGGGTTTCTTCTATTGATAAGGAAGTCAAAATAAATCATGTAATTTAACCTGAGTCTAGTGCTTCAAAGTCCATTGGAAAAAAGGTCGGAGAGTCCCCTAAGCTCAGCAAGGAAAAAATAATTCAAAAACCTTAAGTTAAAAAAGAATAGAGAATATTCAGTGCACGTGAAATTGCAGCTGTAAAAGTTTGTGGGCATTCTGAAATGTCGAAGAAGGTAACGAGGGAGAAAGATATATATTTTTCTGTCAAGAAGGAATTTAGGTTTTCTACTTTAGAGATAAGGAAAAGTGTAAGTTACAAGGAGAGTAAAACCATAGATTTGGATATTTTCAAGACTAAAACAGTCAAGGTTTTATCTTCTTCTAAGCCAGAAATTAAAAAATGGCCCACTGTTCCTCTGTCTTTCACAGACAATGATGTCAAAAATTCAGTCTTGGCTATAATTGAGAGAGCAGCAACTGGAATAAGTTTAGATGATGTGTGTGCAAATCACCAAGTGCCTTCGACACATAATAATTACAGCATGAGGACTGTAGATAAAACTATTACTCAAGGAAAGGTTGAGGAACTAGTTGAGTCTGTCAATTCATGTTTGAAAAAACTTGAAGAAGGTGGTAGAATAGATGATGCTAAAGTTGTCTATGAACCAGATGTGCTCCAACAAATGTATAAATGGAAGATTAAATTGAATTTTTATCTTGCACCGTTTATACATGGAATGCGCTACACTTCATTTGGTCAACATTTTACTAAAGATGATAAATTGCAAGAGGTTGTTGAGAGGATTCATTGGTATGTACAGAGTGGTGATACAATTGTGGCTTTCTACTATGGAGAAAATGATTTTCAAGGATGATGAAATCAAAGCTTCATGAGTCTAGAAAAAAATTCTTCTTTAGGAATTTTGACATAATTCAACCTAAGAATGAGTTTGAGTTTGAGAAGCAAGATTGGCTATTTGTATGTAAATATGAATTACCAACATGTGTTAGTATTATTAATCCTCCCTTGTCCAAATTTGGTCATATGTCTAAATTGGGAGTCCATCCAGTCTATTTATAGTCATTAACACCATTGGGTCCACTTGACCTAATTGGGGCACATGTTTGAGTTACTAAAGTGTGGGGAACACTAATTGAGGTTCACTGCCACTGATTTCACTTGATTGCATCAGTTTAGGAGCCTCCTATACCAATCCCTACAATTTAGGAAGCCACTGGGAGTCCCGAAACCAACCAAGGTCAATTCACTTCAGTTAATGACTAGTCAATCTAAGTTAGGAGTCAGTTACATTCAGTTCTAGTCCTCTACATTTAGTTAGTGCTAGGTTTAATTGACTGAACTCATGTGGGGTGCATTTCTCACCTACCACAGTCAGTTAACCTTAGTCAACACTGAATGTAACACGTGATTTGTGTTTTAGAGCTCTAATGAACTCTGGTTATGGTTTAGACAAGGTCAATTAACTACTGAGTCCTCCGATAGTGATTTAGACAAGGTCTTAGTTACCTACAGTCAAGTAGAGTCTATCAATTTACTCAGTAATTGAAGAATGAAATAGTGCAAAATGGCTTGCAGCTGTGAATGCTTTCATTAATCAAAAAGTAATCAGATAATAATTACAATGAAGTAAAATGGATTTAATAGCCACATGAAATTCGAATCCACATGAGGAAATTCGCATTGATAGACTCTACTTGACTGTAGGTAACTAAGACCTTGTCTAAATCACTATCGGAGGACTCAGTAGTTAATTGACCTTGTCTAAACCATAACCGAAGTTCATCAGAGCTCTAAAACACAACTCAAGTGTTACATTCAGTGTTGACTAAGGTTAACTGACTATGGTAGGTGAGAAATGCGCCCCACATGAGTGTAGTCAAGTAAACCTAGCACTAACTGAATGTAGCGGACTAGAACTGAATGGAACTGACTCCTAACTTAGCTTGACTAGTCATTAACTGAAGTGAACTAACCTTGGTTGGTTTTGGTAGTCCTACTGGCTTCCTAAATTGTAGGGATTGGTGTAGGAGGCTCCTAAATTGATGTAATCAAGTGTAATCAGTGGCAGTGAGCCTCAATTAGCATTCCCCACACTTTAGTAACTAAAACATGTGCCCCAATGAGGTCAAGTGGACCCAATGGTGTTAATGACTACAAATAGACTGGATGGACTCTTGATTTAGACATGAGTCCCAATTTAGACATATGACCAAATTTGGACAAGTGAGGATTAATATCCTAACACCCCCCCTGAATGCTAACTTGGAAAAAATATGGGCCCTGGTAACTAAGACCATAGGTCACCCATTACATCAAGTAAAATAAGGTAACTAATTAATACAAGGAACTGGGGAAAAAACCACATGGGAAAAAATCCCTCCCTCTAGCTAAGCAGGTAGAATCAGGTCTCAAGTTTGAAAAACTTGAAAATATGTTGCTACAGTCTTCATCTCTGTGAGGTAGTGAAGCAGCATGCATGGTGTGTTGTGCATAGGTATTTTGGGGCTTGGAATGTAGACTTCTCCTTCTTCTCCAAAAATGATGATGGGAGGAAGGAGGAATGTAACCTTTGTCTCTTGTTGAATGAAGAGGTGTATGATCATATCCATTCTTCTGAATGTAGTAATACCGATCCCTTGCCATATAGCATCTTACAGGGAGTCTATTGCATCTCCCTCAAGGAGGTAAGATAGCATGACATAACGCAAGAGTCTTTCCTTTCTGAGTGTCAGGTGAGTTTCCAGTCATCTTCCTAGCTTCCAGTTTAGAAGTAGGGACTGAATCTAGATCTGAGTCACCCTGAATCTCAAGGTCATAAACTAATATAGATGGATCTGCAATACCAGTAGAACCTGTAAAAGAAGTGGATGCAATTATTTTACCTTCCCTTGCAGGTGGCTACTGAGAGTGCACTGATTCTAAAGGAGGCATGAAATGTGAGAACTCATATGCTTTTGAAGCATGATTTGCAGTACCCTTTGCTATGATGCTTCCAATAGAGATATCTGTGATCTCCACTAAGTCAGGACCAAATATCACCCACTTTGGAGATCCAGTATGGGTCATTTGATAGACAGATAATAGGTTTGAAGCTAGGGAGGGAACAAATATCACATCTTTGAACCTTCCATGTTCAAGTTGGATAGAGCCCTTCCCCTTTGTTTTGACTCTATTGTTATTGCCCATCTGAATACTAGGACCATCAAAGGACTGAAAAGAAGAGAATGATTCTCTAGATGCAGCCATATGGTTGGAAGCTCCAGAATCAATGAGGAAGATAGGTGTTGATGTGCAGCAAGCCTTCAGTGCATGTCCTTTCCTTTGGTATTCTTCTTCTTCTTCTTCAGATTCATCCTTGCTTGCGCTAGCAGGTATAGAAATGTTGTGCTTTTTCAAAAGAAGAGCCATTTCATCAAGTTTTCTTCTCATACAGGAGCTTTCTAAATGGAATCCCCTTCCACAGTAAGAGCAGAGGACCTTTCCTTTTCCATTCTTCTTGATTCTCTTCGAACCTGAAGGTTCTTTTGATTGCTCTTTCTTCATAGGGACTCATCTCTTTGCTTCCCTTTGTCATTCACTACCTTATCTCCTCTTGCAGCTAGAGCTAGATCTTTGGGAGATCGAATGATCCCCATTCGGATCAATTTATCATTCTCAGAAATAAGAGATTGGATGAAAGCATTAAGAGTGGGCATCTTCCAATTTGAAGTAGTGAGCCTTACTATTTGGAATGTGGATACAAAGACTGAGTAGTCTGCATTGAGATTTGTGAGAATAGAAAGGATGAGCTGATCTTCATCCTTCTCCACTTTGCATTGCTTCAACATATATATCAAGTTCTTTAACTTTGTAAAGAATTCATTCAGAGATTTGAAATTGGATGGATTTAGAGTAATCAGATAATTTTCTAGCTGATGGATCCTCATCTCATCATGCTTATCAAATAGGGAGGCAAGCTTGTCCCAAAATAGCTTGGGAGTATTCAATTCTAGGATGTGGAACCAAATATATTTAGAGACTGAGGAGAGCAAGTGCCCATGGTCTTCATCAAGCCTGTTCATGTACTTAGCTTTGTCTTTATTTGAATCTGGCTCTTCCTCTGCTCTTTCTATGAGTTTGAAGAGCCCTTTGGTGAGGAGCATTACCACCATGTCTGCCTTCCACTGGTGATAGTTGAAGGGAGTGAGAGGCTCTATTGGATGAGCCATTTCAAATGTAGTAGGAAGAACTGAGCTACTGTAGCGAATGTAGTGAGAAGAAAGGGCTGCTTGTAGCGAATGTTGTAAGAAAAGCTGATAACCTGTCACACAATCAAATATAAAAGTAAGGTTGACAGTCTGCACTTTTGGAATTTCCTTCACACCCAGCATAGTTGATCAAGCAAGCTTGATAAAAAATTTCCTAATTTGGGATATTAAGTGGTAAATTCTGCGCTTCTAGTGCAGTACTGGAAAGAGCAATTTGCCAAAAAAATGATCCGGCTGGATATCTGAGGAGGAGAGGAGTCTTGTTCACCGAGGATCTAATACCATGTAAATTTGAGCACATAGATCTATAGACAAATACACAACTCACAAAGTATATATCACAATTTACTCAGCAATTGAAGAATGAAACAGTGCAAAAATGGCTTGCAGCTGTGAATGCTTTCAATAATAAAAAAGTTACATTCAATTCTAGTCCTCTACATTCAGTTAGCCATAGGTTTACTTGACTGCACTCATGTGGGGCACATTTCTCACCTACCACAATCAGTTAACCTTAGTCAACACTGAATGTAACACTTGAGTTTTGTTTTAGAGCTCCAATGAACTCCGGTTATGGTTTAGACAAGGTTAGTTAACTACTGAGTCCTCCGATAGTGATTTAGATAAGGTCTTAGTTACCTATAGTCAAGTAGAGTCTATCAATTCAAATTTCATGTGGCTATTAAAGCCATTTTACTTCATTATAATTATTATCTCATTACTTTTTGATTAATGAAAGCATTCATAGCTGCAAGCCATTTTTTCACTGTTTCATTCTTCAATTGCTGAGTAAATTGTGAGATCTACTTTGTCAGTTGCGTATTTGTCTACATATCTATGTGCTTAAATTTACAACATGTGCTAGATTGATTATGGGGTTGAATCCTCCATTTGGTGTTAAATATGCTCTTGAATTTTTTTTATTAAGAAGGCTTTGTACTTCAAACCAAAGTTGGTCATCCTTATAGTTTTGAAGGAAACAAAGAGACTTGATGAGAAAATGGGAGCAAATAAATACGATCTTATTTGGGAGGATAAAGAAATTTTGAGAGGCCAGTCATTTTTTATCACCGTACCTATTGACATTGATGACAATCAACTAAGCCAGTGGAACTTGGTGGCACCACCACTTTATTTATGGACTCGACCAAATTGGACTAATCCACACAAGGCAATAGAAATTAGACAGGGACATAGTTATAATGGGAGAGTTGAGAAAAATGTGGTGACATCTCAGATTGAGGTTCTCGATACAAATCCTCGTAGTGATGGAGAAGGAAATTATTTGCAAACACTTGAAGGGAAAGGAAATTTAGAAAAGTACTCTGACAAAGATCAACAATTTTCTAGCTTTGGCACAAAAACTGTTAACCCATATAGGGTTGATTACAAAGAAAATGAGAAAGAATCAAATTTCGACTCCCTATCTTTAGTACAAAGAGTAGATGAGTTTCAATGGAAAGACAATTCATTTCTCAATATTAAAAAGGAACACAAGGAATCCCCATATAATAGACATATTGTAGATAAGATGAATCATGAAGATAATAAATTTAATCTTAGAAATTACGATGTTCAAAAGGAAAAGGAATCTGATGTTTATGATCATGCTAATGGTCATCTAACTAAAATTTTGGAGCAAAATCATGGAAGGGGACAGGAAAAATGAGGCCATGATGATGAAATTGGGCGTAAGAAGAAATGTGACCATCTATAGAAAGAATAGATGGAGTAGACAAAGAAAAATATGAAAAGGGGATATATGAAAAGGGTATGCATGAAATAGATAGACATGATAAATATTCAGATTCGGATCATGAAATAGAGGTTGGAATCTAGGAAAGATCAATATTCAGATCATTTTCAGGAGCAGGGTTATTTACCTCTCAATACCACAAAGAGTTTTGGAAGGGTATATGATCTAGGACCTTGTAATAGGGCATTCTTTCAACATCATTAAAAAAAATTAACATCTTCACCACTCTAGCAATGACCGTTTGTTCAACTCTCTAATGAGCTTGTTATACTAGAGACGAAATTTATGTCCCTAGTATAGCAAGCCCTTCAGTGAGTTGCACAAACGAGCGTCACTATAGTGACAGATCCTCGTCGCTACATCGATGAAGCATAGTTGGTATAAACATTCTTTAAACATGTGCCTCTGTCGCTATAGCAACAACCAAGTGTTTCTATAATGACGATGGAAGTGTTGCTATAGTGACGAGGAAGTTTCTCTATGGCGACACCGTTTGATTTTTTAAACAATCCACGTTTCATGTATTTTTTGTCGCTCTAGATATGAACTGTGGAAAGTGTCTCTACAACGATGAAAGAGTAGCCAAAAAAAAAGGGGTCATGTTTGTCGCTATACCAATGCACAAGTGTTGCAATAGCAATGATTTTCCATGGGAAAAATGTGCACATGTACTAGTGGGTTGAAGAATGGTCACTTACACTTTATGCAGGTGGTTCAAATATATGGATCTAATGAGATTTCCTTGATCTCATTTTTCAATCATCCCTCAAGTCCCAAATAACATCGTGACCCGAACAGTTTGGCACCTGAGTTTCTATTAATTAACATGCTGAGAATTTTCACTCGTTCCAAAAATTTACCCAAATTTTCCCTTCATACTGATAACCACAAGATCTAATTTCTGGACCTATTAAATTACTATATATTCAATTTGATACCATGACTTTCTTAGAGGAATTTAACCAAAATATTCTTGTGTAAATTCTAGTTTATGCTTATAACTATTGATTCAACACCATCCATCCCCAAAGTTGCAACCAAAAGATTTGATATATCACTCTATAGAATCCCCATCCATCATTATGAATCTATGAGTGGGTAGTACTAAATTTCATGTTTCCAAATTTCACCCCATTGGGAAATTATTTGAATTAAGAACTATTTTAAAACTCTGATAGGAAACCGAACGAATAAATGCACATGTAGGTGCATTAATATAAAGCAAAATTGAATTAAAACTCTATACACACAGAACATGCATAAACACACACATTCATAACAAGAAGTAATTATAATCATTACACATTCATAAACAACAGATAATGCTTATATGTTAACATAATAAGATCCAAGCAACTAGCTGTGTAAGATAAATTTTCCACCCAATTATAGGTATTAGTTGAATATATCACCCCCATGCTAAGTTATGAGGCCACTAGGTTGAAGGAAACAACCCTTTGTTTCTCATGCTTAGCCAATCTACTCACAAATAAGCACTAAAGGCACCTCATTCTGCCATCCTAGCCATGGAATTGTCTTCAACTACCCAACACAACACAAGGAATGCCTACTCGTTTTTTACTCAATAGTTCCTCAAAGTGCCCAGTCCTTACAGTTCTCTTTAGTGTGTGCAGAAAGAGTCCAACATGTTGTATGCTTTTATATAATCTCTTGTAAAATCAATTCATGGATTCACAAGTGTCATGTAGTAGAAAATAAATAATGGGTAAAGGTTCCTCTCTTTCCCATCCTTTATTCTCAACTACAACCATCCTCTTCATTCTAATGTATGTAATTTCCTCAATACAATTCTAATTTTTGGTTATTTTCTTTGTTTGGTAACTGGTAGTGAAGAAAAAATCACAAAGCTACATAGTGTTTGAATTTTGCATGGAAGTGAGTGATAGACTCCAATGGAGGTGAGAGAATCTGTGTAAAGACAACTGATATTACTTTTGACCATAGAAGGAATGACTCTTAAAATTGTGATAAAAATATAATATTCATCCCATTCTTCCATAACTACATGAGAAGAATTTCCCACCAACCTCACCCTTGTAATCAATGATTGGATTTAACAAGTCAAAAGGAAACAATTGCTTCATTTAAGGAACATAGTAGAAATGGATGAGTTCTAAGGTTGACACTTGGAAAAAGAGGATTGAATTTAACCATAGGGATTATTTATTCTTCCCCTCTAGTGGAATCATAGACCCTCTAGTGCTCTTTACACAACCATCTTAGACCATTTTATTATTTTCCAACATAATATTTACAAATCTTTTGAGTCATAATGACAAGCCAACCACATGGCCCATATATAAATATTTACATTATGCATGCTTAGTTGTTCACTGGTTATGCAATATCCGAATTGATATTTTATTGTGTTTTGATAATATGTTTGTTGTTTTGGTTTTTTAGTTGCACTAGAAAGATAAATAAAATGTGCATGAAAAACAATGTTGTTCCAAAAGGCCCTAGAAAATAGTTGATCTGGAGAGATAATAGGAAATATAATTTTAGTGAGAGAAGGTACACATACCAATAATAATAGTGTTGATAGTACATCAATAGATAGGAGGCATGCATACCATGCAAGTAAGATAAGAAGATGTAGTGCTCCTCTCCAGTAGTTGATTGCCCAATGAGATAATGCCCTTCTTATGCTAATCTTGACATTTTTGAGGAAAGGATAGTTCGTTGTTCCTGAAACTTGTTAGAGATTAGGGTATAATTCCTCCAGAAAGATAAGGAGACACATGTAGAAGTTCTGACTCCTCTAGGTGCCCTAGCGAATTGATATGTACCAAAGGGGTGATGCCCTCTTTTGTCCTTGTTTTGCTGGTGAATGGAATGGATGTGCTAGAAATGGAATGGAAATCACCCTGTATAGTAGTGTGCCCCTTCTTAGACTGAGAATGATGGAAGCATGCAGAATATTTACTGAGTTTCTGAGATCTAGCGAATAGTTTTTGAATTTCAAGTTGTTTCCCAGCAACGAAACTTGACTCTACAATAAACTATTCATCCATCTGCTAGATTGTTGAATCAAGAATGAATAAGATGATGAATTTCTGATGATAGACTTGGATGATGTATCTAGAAGTGATTAAGGAAGATAACTCTTACTGTTGAAACCACTTGTTAGCTGACGACCTTCGTCTTTAGCCCCAACTTGTTGTCGTGGCACCTATTGCTGTTGCTCTAGAAACTAATACTCAATAATAATAATCATCGATGTTCATTTTGGTTAAACTACCCTTCTTATATTGCTTTAGTATGTACTTTTAGGTTTTGAATCTCACTTTTAGGGTTTTCACTTTACTTTTTGCATGCATGCAATTCTAATTTCCCATTGACTTTAAGCCTGAATAAACAAGGTTTTTCTTTACTATACTGATGAATTAATAAAACTAAATGAATGCTCTACTTGGGTCCTAGTATTACCTGTCCTTAGTGAATTCCATTTTTTCATAATACCCACTCGAACCTATGGGAATTAAATAGGTTAACGAGTGTTTCTTATGCTTATGTAGAAGGGGACATTACAATCCTTCCCGCTCGAAATTGCTTGTCCTCAAGTAAGCTCCAACCAATAGACCGAATCATCTGTCCTTGTCTCTTCTTGTCCATTTAGATCAACCAGTTTATTCTATTGCTGGGTGGTTCTTATTTTTATTAAATTTTATGTTTCTTCTCTATGATGTAATGTGTTCCCTACTTGTATCATTTTGGGTACCTGTAAGGATTGAACATCCTATATTTGTCTCCTATTCTGAATCCCCTATTATGCATCATACTTTTCTCTGTAGGTCTACCTAGAGAGCCGGTTTTATACCATTGATCCTTCCTTGAATTATTATGTGTTGGATTTGGCCATATTTTTGTGTGAGTCTTGTCCTCATTCTTGAATATGGTGGTCATTTCCTTTGATGTAGCTGAACCTGAAGTGTCATTGGGAATTCCCCTTAGGACTACCCTTTTCCCATTTCGTGCGAGGAATTCCATCTCTAATGTTTGGTAATTTGTTGAGTATTTCCCAATTGAGTACAACCATTTTACTCCAAAAACAATGCTCGTGTATGACACATCTACCACATAAAATTGTCGACCAATGTATAATTCCCAATTTGCACATGTAACTGATGTATCTTATATGTGCATTTCATCATGTGATTTCCATCCATGACAATGGTAAAGTCCTCAAAGTCCTCAATGAGAAATATTTTCCTTTATACCAAAGAGGAATTTATAAAGTTTTGGGTAGCCCCACCATCAATCAAAGAAATGTCACGTTGTCCCTGTATACTTCCCCTGATCCTGATAGTATGGAAGGTGGGGACTCCTTTGAGGGTAGAAATTGTTTCTCTTTGTGGCAATTGTTCCAACTCTGTACTATGTAGTTTTCCATCCTGTTTTTGTTCCAATTCATCTTCCTCAATAATATCTAAAAGTAATTCAATGAGTTGCACCTTCCCTTTACCCATACATATGTGGGAGGGTACCCAAGGTTCTTTGAAATTGAAACATAAGTTATTCCTTCTCAAATATCATCGTGTGTCCTCATTCAACCATTCCTTCTGTGGGATTTCCTTTTCCTTGTTTTCTGGAATATTGGTAGGTTTTTCTGGAGGCTTATTTTTAGGCACAAAATCTTGTAGGTCTCGAGTCCTACTAATAGAATCTTGCAGAGTAATTTCCTTGTAAGTATTCACCCATCTGCAGAGTGGCTCGGATATTACTTCCATAAATAACATAATCAACCGACTCTTTGACATGTTAGATACCATAATTGCAACTCTTTGGAATTTATATATGAAGGTATCTGCATTTCTTGCCTTCTTGAGCTGAGCAATATCCTTGAAATGAATCTATGGGTACTTCTTATCAAAACAATCCATGAGCCTTTGTGTGAATTCAATGTAGGAAGTGAAAGTGTTGTCACCCAATGTTATCAGTCTGTGGTACCACCACTCATGCGATTCCCCATCTAAATGTAAAGTATCCAACTTGATTGCATCTATCTCCGTCATGGGGTTAAGTTGGAAGTAGGTGTCCAACTTCTGTACCCAAATTCTGGATGAACAATTGGATGTCCCATCAAAGTTGGGGATAGTTAGTTTCCCCAGTGTGTGATGTAACTCAAATTTATGATTGAATTCTCTATTGAACCCTCTTGACATGTTCATGCTTTTCATATGGAAAAAATATAAGAAAGTCACGGCTGAGTGAAAGACATATCCAATTGCCATGTACTCTTCTATATAGGCCCTAAATGGCTCCTCTAGCTTTACTGGTATAATCAGTCCCGCTATGGGATTCTCCATAAAGTGAGGCATGGTAGGTTTGGAAGGCTTATTGTATATGTGAGGAGTGTTCTGCATATTAGTGTACACATGTTTCCCGCTACTACTGGTGGATCCTCTATCTCCTCATGAAATCTGTAGACTGTTCTAACCCTGTTCTGGCTTAAGACACAACTTTTTTATAACATGTAAGACACCGTTCTTCCCTTTAGCTAAGTCATTTAATGCACTAACCAAGATATGAAATGCCAACCTGTCTTCCTCTTCCTCTCTTCCCTTTCCTATATCAAAGTGTATTCCTGTTGGGTCCATGTTTGAATATGTATCTTCTAACTCAATATCTTCAAATTCCAAATCCTCTGTGTACGTACCCTTCCTCCTTCTATAAGTCACAAAAGTAGTTTCTTCTGGATTCATTTACTATTCATGTTCAATCCCACAGCTGAAAAGGAACCTGCTCTGATACCACTGTAATATCCCAACTGATATTATATTGCATTTTGATAATATGTTTGTTGTTTTGGTGCTTCAGTTGTGCTAGAAAGATAAAGAAAATGTGCATGCAAAACAATTTCGTGCCAAAAGGCCCTAAAAATAGCTGATATGGAGACATAATAAGAAAACTACTTTCAGTGAGAGAAGGTACACATACCAATAATAATAGTGTTGTTAGTCCGTCAATAGATAGGAGGCATGCAGGTCATGTAAGTAAGATAAGAAGATATAGTGCTCCTCTCCAACATTTGACACCCAACTGAGAGAATGTCCTTCTTCTGCTAATATTAACATTTTTTAGGGAAGGATGGTCCGTTGTTGCTGAAACTTTATAGAGATGAGGGTATAAGTCCTCCAGAGGGATAAGGAGACATGCAAAAGTTATGACTCCTCCGATGCCCTAGCGAACTGATCTGTGCTAGAGGGGTGACACCCTCTTCTGTCCTTGTTTTGTTGGAGAATGTTCCAAATGTGCTAGGAATGGAATGGAAATTACCCTGTATATTAGTGTGCCCATGTTAAGAAGAATGATGGAAGCATGCAGAATAATTATTGAGTTTCTGATATCTAGTGAATAGTTATGAGATTTCCAACTGTTTCCTAGCAGCAAAACGTGACACTACAATAAACTATTTCTCCTCCTGTTGAATTGTTGAATCAATAATGAAGAAGATGATTAATAACTAATGATAGACTTGGATGATCTATCCAGAAGTGATTAGGGAAGATAAATATGACTGCTGAAACGACTTGTTAGCTGAAGACCTTCGTCTCCAACCCCAACTTGTTGTAGCTACACCTACTGTCATCGTTCTAGAAACCAATACTCGGTAATAAAAATCATGGATGTTATTTTTGGTTCAAATACCATTCTTATATAACTTTAGCATGTACTTTTAGGGTTTGCATTTTACTTTTTTCATGCATGCAATTCTAATTTCTTGTTAACTTTAATCCTAAAGGAACAAGGATTTTCTTTAATATACTGATGACTTAATAATACTTAATGAATTCTCTACTCTGCTCCTAGTATTACATGTCCTCAATAAATTCCCCTTTTCCATAATACCTACTCGAACCTATGGGAATTAAATAGGTTAATGGGTGTTTATGATGCTTATGTAGAAGAGGACATTACAAGTTAGACCTTGGCCTTGAGCTTTGCACTAGGAATTGATACTAGCATATTTACATCATTTTACATAGTTTTATTTAATACATTCCAAGGGTCAAACCTAGGGGTATCACACACATATGCTTTGAAAAGGAAAACTTAAGTTTGAACAAAGAAGGATCACATCCAACACCAATCAGAGGTTGTCCAACTATTGAAGTACAAGTTGGCTATTGCCTAAAATAAGAAGAGACAACAAGTAGAACAATATTGTAGTGAAAATAAACTTTGAGGTGGGGGTTTGGGAAATTTTTTAGCTTTAAACCATACAAATAGGTGTCCTTAGATACAACAAAATCATAATGAATTATCTCTCAAGTACTACAAACCTTATAAGGTGTTGCATAGGATTCAGATATTGCTTATGAATTGAAGTTTTCTTTTTCTTTACTTTCCGAAATAATATGTGATGTTCTTATTTAAAGAAAATATTTGTTGATAATATCCTAGGTCATAGTATTTTTGAAGAGCTTGATAAAGAGGGAAAATCACACTAAGGCCAAAAACAATCATTGATACTTGGATGAAGAAACTAAGGTCTAGAGAAATCACTCAGTACATCATCAAGTGGAAGAACAAGGTGACAAAATATATGGCTTGAGAGTATTAGTTCTTTCGACAAGAAAAAGAACAATTGATCAGTGTCGAGGGAAACACATATTCAAATGGCAAGGGCACATTAAGCCCTTAGTCATAAATCTCATTAATTATCATGATATAAATTATATGTAGGTATGCATATTATTGTAGAAGGCTTCTGACCTCTTCATCTCCTATATACATCAAGGTAAAGGATCATTATGCGTTATGCATTTGAATATTTTTCATAGAAGATTGCCCCTTCAAAGAGGTTTCTTATTCATTCATGAATTCACCTCATTTAGTGTGGCATTATTAAATTGTATATTTTTTAATATTTATTTGGTCATTAATCATCATGGTAAAAAAATTGTAAACCTCAGGAGTACCCTGAAACAAGTGGAAAGTGTACCTTATTTATTTAATGGCTTGATATGTCAATATATATATATATATATTTTAATAGAAAAAAAAAACCAAACATGTTAATAGAAAAAGAACCAAATATGTCTTTTTTTTATGCAGTTTCATACACAAATACATAATAGTTTTAAGGACAAATTCCATTACAAAGGGAAATGGATTTTGTATGGAAATGTAAGAAATATGATGATTCATATAGGGATGGAAAAGAACGTTTATTTAAGATGTTTTGCTAACTTTTATGAACGCAATTCATCATCTCATAGATAAACAAGGGGTAGCAGGCATATTCCCTGCTTTTAGGATTATAAATCAAGAAGCTTCAGCAGTAGTAGAATTTGAGTTCTAGTACACTATTGGCTGGGATGGGTTGATTTCAGAAACTTTAGTGAGTGAGGAGATCAACAGCTCCTCCAACTTAATATTTTTAAAAACTTTAAACTAAATGAATAGAACTGTCTATGAAACTCAAGCCTCCAACTGAAGTCGACTGCAATTATCAGTGAGACTCCTAGAACTCAAGTACTATTAGAAGCATCCTTATTATTATCAACTTACTCTTTATCTTGTTAATTGATGTACAGCATGATGCGGCAAAAGAAGACTGTCAACTTATTCTTTATTTTATTGTGATGTTATACCTGAGTAACGAACACTCCTCTATGGCTCAGCTTTGGCTTTAGAACAAGCTCATAGAAAGATTTTGTAAAATAAAAGAGGATGAAAGTTTGAAACATGTTAGTAACATGTTTTTGTAAATTATCAATATTTTTAATTTTAATTTAAAATTTATAAGAAACAATATAGAACATTGTAAACATTAAAAATTAAAATAAAAAGTTTAACACTATAAAAATTATTTATAAATTATAATAATTTCTTGCACATATTTATAATTATAATATAATTTTTTTTGAATATATTATAATTATTAATAATAATAATTTTAAAAAATAAAAACATATTTATAATTATAATAGAAATTTATTTTTCAACATATTATAATTATTAATAATAATAATTTAAAAAAATAAAAACTAGATTTACTAATTGTTAAAAGATTTTAAAAGATTTTTTATAATCAAACTGTTTAAAAAAAAATGAAAGAGGAAATGAGTACATGATATTGAAAACTAAGGTTAGGTACAATGAGTCCCTTTGTAGAAAGTTTTGCTCATTAAGAAATAAAAAATTAAAAAAATGAGTCAAAAAATAAAAAAAATAGAAATAAAAAATAAAAATATAGTTGTTTATATATTTATATTAAAACTAAATTACATAGATAACTCTCAAGATTCCTATCATTATTAAGATAAATAACTAATTATATATAAAAATGGTTGAAAACCATACATAAACTAAAACTATATCCACTCCCAAAGACTATGGGAGTGTCAATAAGTGCAAGTAAAGAGTACAGAACATACAAATCATGGGGTATAACGCCATGGGATATAAAGCAAAGGGGGTCATTTTATCAGTGCCGGAAGCCATGCCTTGGTAGGCTGATCCATCCTAATCCCTGTGAATATAAAACCATGTACTATGCATCCACACAAGAAGACGACTGTACAATCCAAAAACTGTGGGTATACTGTATCAATTGATTTATAAAGTTTAACCTTATAATTATTGTAAGTATTTTTTAAATTTAGGTGTCTTTCATTTTATTGGTTAAAATTATTGAAACGACTAATTTTATTGACAAACTTTGTAACTTTGTCAGAGCACATTTAAAAACTAGTGTGAATAATGTACTAATAAGTGCTAGTAGTAATGAATGATGAACTATTTGGTCACACATCATATCATTTAGTGAAATTTGAGTGCAGATTAAATTTTAGACAATTTTGCATGTTCTTAATAACATTTTCTAGCATGATTTTGATTGAAATGGATAACTAAATTTAGATTTCAAAGAATAGTATTTAAATTTGTTTAATTTGAGTATACAAAGTATTTCAGGATACTAAAAAACACATAAATCAACTTTCTTTAAAAAAATTTGCTGAATTCATTATGCATTGCATTTAAAACAATGATTTAAAAAACACATAAATCAAATTTCTTTAAAAAATAAATTATTAAATTCTAGTCATATACTTTAATGAGAAAAATCATGGAATGTTTAGATTCTTTTCTTAAATATGACCTTTGTAATCCCATTATTCTACTTTATAAGTATTTAAAAAAGCTTCTACTTTATACTTTATACGAAAGTATTTAAAAAAATCTTGGAAAGAACTAATTGTTTTGCTCCAAAATTAGAGCTACAATGTTGCAAATTGATATTCTTATTACAAAATGTAAAGTTTCAGGATGTCTTTTTTTTAAATATGATCAGAAAGAAAGTATGCATGTGTTGTTATATTTTTTATGCTTATTGTCGGTGAGAATGTTTTTATTGTGTTGGTTGCAAGTGTGATTCTTGTTATAGAAGAGAACAAAGTACCCCAACACAGATACAATACTGATCCAGTAGTGATATTTGTGTGGAATTATAGCATGATTGACCACAATATTAGTTTTAAGGTCAATAAAGAGGTAATAGATCAAGCTTAGGGTGTTTAGCAACCCTTAATCATTTCAGATGGTTATGAATTATAGGTTTGTTAGGAGACTAAACGCTAACCTAACCTCAAACTGACTAAATAAACTAAACTAACATGCACTAAATATAAACAATGTATACAAGTTTACAATGGGTTACCCCATAAGTCCAGAGAAAGACCTTATGTTTTTATAAAAAATAATAATAAATGGTTAAATTAAACAAAAGATATAAAATTAATCAAATTTAAAGTACTTATTGATTTTTTCTTTAGTAAAGATATATAGAATATATGAAATTAGTACTTATTGATTTTTTCTTGGTAAAGATATATAGAATATATGAAATTAGTAACTACAATATTGCAACTAAATTCTAACTACAGATATAACAGACCCATAAAGCATTGAAGTATTAATGAAATCAAATCAATCACACAAACTATTAAAACTTTGCTAAGATTTTGATCTAACTAGTGAAATGATTAATCTGTCAATTAACAAAACTTTGCAATTTTTGTGTATAGCCCTTCATAAGTTGGGATAAAAAACCCATTAATTTAATTCAATTCTGCATAAAAGATATACATATGATTTACCAAGGTAAAAAGAAACATATAATTATTGGATTAAGAGATCACACATGCCATGAAGTAAAATAATTTACTATTAAGATCACACATGCCATGAAGTAAAAGAATTTACTACAATGTTTTGTAAGTAAAAGAATTTCCTACAATGTTTTGTAAATGAAATAATTTACTTCAATGTTTTGTAGATGACAATCAAACCAAAACTTGAATAAGTTTTCATATATAATGAGAAAAGATATTGTAAAAAGGTGAAAAATGGTGTAAACTACTATATAAAGTTACTACCTCCTCTCTAACAAGAATTCAAAATAAAAGTTGTCCTGTAACTTCATAAAACAAAACTGGAGACACAATCACAGCCTCAATCACAAAGTCAAGAAATACAGTCAACAACAAATAAGCATAAAAATTTGGATAGTACGCTAACTAAAAGACATACACGTACATACAAGTAAATAACGACTTGCGTAAAAAAAAGTTGTATTATATTTTAGGAATAAAAATGTATATATCAATTCACCAAAAAGGAAGACCTTCTTATCGATCCATGAGACTCTTTTATAGAAGAGAGTCATGATTTATAATTTCAACAAATAACTAATTTTTACATAAACGTTTGAATAAAGAGGATGAGTTGTTTTGAATAACTAATTGTTTGTTTTGCACCGATCGGACGACCGCGGTTGTCAGACGTGACCGCTCACACGACCGCGGTCGTCTGATCGGTGCAAATGGTCAGTTCGAAAGCCGACTCCTTGTTTAGCTATTGCCCATCGAAATTAACTAATTTCAGTTGAAGCTTACCTTATAGTGTTATTTTGATGGGACATATGTACTCATCACTTAATTAATTTCCAAACTTTTATGTAAAAATTAGTTATTTGTTGAAATTATAAAGCATGACTCTCTTCTATAAAAGAGTCTCATGGATTGATGAGAAGGTATTCCTTTTTGGTGAATTGATATATACATTTTTATTCCTTAAATATAATACAACTTTTTTTTACACAAGGGAGTCGGCTTTCGAACCGACCATTTGCACCGATCGGACGACCGCGGTTGCGTGAGCGGTCACGTCCGACGACCGCGGTCGTCCGATCGGTGCAAATGGTCGGTTCGAAAGGGCCAGCCTCATCTAAACAACTCATCCTCTTTATTCAAAACAAACAAGGAAGAGATGCCAAGTGAGCTCCATCAAAATTCGACATATAACGCCTGGAAAACAATGATACCAAGATAATTAAAATAGAATAATACTGAGCTCACATTGTTATGATTTAGATAAATTCCTTTTGGATTATATTTATTCTGCGCATCCTCATCTTCAGTTTATTATGCGAAGTAAGGGACTTTTCCTCAGAAAAGTATTATTTATAGGATTATTCCACTCCGTGTCTATTTTCCTTAACGCTCCTAGGCCAAAATCATAGGGATTTAGGTGCAGTAGCGAGTTTATATAGCCAAATTCGGAAATCTCTACGGTGCAAAAATCAACCATAAGTTATTACAATTCAGTTCAGCGGGTTTACAAAATTTACCAGTTTAGCGCTAAACGCTAGCGAAGATTGTCTTCAATTTCTTCTTTCATACCAAAAGCAGCTATTCCGTCCATCTTCGAAAGCGCGGTTTCGAATCCCCAGAGAAGTCCTAAACTCCCTTTGAGAGAAAGTGTTAATATGATTCTGTAAAGTGTTGCGCCTATCAATTTCGATGGAATTCATATCTGAACTATTTGTTACAATGTGACTGAATACATCGAATTCTTTGCTAAATTGTTGCATAAGCGTGTTAAATTGTTGCATAAGCTTGTTGGATGCAGATAGTGGGGAAAATGAGCATGGTATCGATATCACCAATAATGTGGCCAAGGTAGATGCATTTCCAGAAACTATGTCAAAGTACACAGGTCGAATTTTTTTGTCCTAAGGTGGGGAAGAAATTTTTTTTTCACAATAATACACCAAGGTTTTAAACTATAAAATAAATAATAAATGAGAGGATAGCAAAAATAGTTCGACAACTAACAGTGCCCTTGCAGACAACTAACAGTTCTCTGCAATTTTAGCATTGTTTAAGGTGACACAAGCAAACAACAAAATTAAAAGGTGAAGCAACATAAAGCAGGAACATGCATTTCTCTACTTCCCATAAACTGAATGATAATTTAGTACACATAGGAGGATTACAATTTTTCACCAGAAACTAAAAGAATACAAATAGGCATGAAGAAGGATACAACTACATCGGGGAAGACATCTCAATTCAGACCAATAAAGGGAATCCCCGCAAGAACAAAAAGGTTCAATACTTGTTGATGTTGTGTTGTGTATATAAGAAACTAGATGTTGTTCAATACTTGTTGATGTTGTTTTGTGTATATAATTGTAATACTCCAAAAATTCGTAAAAAATTAAAAAATTTCATGTAACATAAAATGTTCATAGTCGTCACTGCCTAGGAACAATTAACTGCTAACTGTTACTTTAAAATAGTATTAAACTAGAACTGAATATTTTGTTAATCTCTAATTTGTACAAGTTTGTTTTCATAAATCCGTGTTAAGGATTTGATTTAGCAGGTTATGATTTGAAATAACAGGAATTAGTACATATGTTTAAATTCTAGTACTAAGTTTGTTTTGTTGTCTTATGACAAGTAGGAAAGAACTTCAGTTGAGATCGAGGCTTACTTAACTTATAGCTAATGCAGTGAAGTGATGATTCTTTTACGGGTCCTTTACAGGTAAGAAGTTTCTTACCAGTTTCTAGATCGATATTATTATCTCAACTAGCATAGAATAAAATGCTAGTTAATTTATTTGTTTTACAGCTTGAGCAATAAAAGAGGTATCGTTGATCTGATTATTTATGTTCAAAAATAGTTTCTAAAAGTATTTTTAGTAAACTAAAACCTAGTCCAGTTACTCCTCTATTTTACTACAATCCACTTATTCATTCAACTTTCATTAATCTAATTTTAGTTTAATGCTTGTATTCAATCTAGTGGAAGGAATTTTTCAAGGTAGATTTCTTTCCACAAGAATCCAATTAAGTTAACCTAGGAGTCCTATATCTAAGTATAAACATTAAGTATATTGACTGAAGGACACACATAGAATTTGTATTCAGTGCATAATATTTTTTTTAACTGTTCTAATGCTTTAACAATTAGAAATGCACTAATACAATTGTTTTTCTTCACATTATAGTGTTATTACTTTTTATGTAAGGAAGAATTTTTTTCTTTAATAACATTATCCATATTAACCTTTGTAAGTTTCCCATTTCAAAGGGGGTAATTAAGTCTAAGTTCTAATATCTAGACTATTATAACAAACTATAAATCTTACTATGTTTTCAAAACTCACATACATATAGGAGTAAGGTTTTTATGAGCTATTTTTCCAAGTCCAAAACTCATTTTAGTGTGATGTTTTTAAAAACTCTTCCAAGGTTAATGTTTTACTTACCTAACTTCTTTCTAAAGACCATGGTTGATAAAAAAATATAACTCTAGCATAAGCATGGACTTTCCAAAGGTTTAAGAACTTGGATAAACTACCTAGCTATAGTTCTTAGCTTCTTACAATGCTCGTTAGGGTTTAAAATTTATATCGATGTTATATGTAAAGGAAAAAATGTTATAACCCAAGTCCTATTACCATCTGTTAATGTTTGCAGGCTTATTCGAAGAGGTATTCGAACTATATAAAAAAACCCACAACTTACAAATAAAACTAAGGACACGTGGTTGATAATCATTGGATAGGTTTTTGGTTGACCTTGGAAATGATATAAGGCTGTCCTAAAACCCTAATTCACATTTTACCTCATTTGTTTGCCATTCTATCAGTGAGGGCTGCAGCTCATGGCTACATGGTGTGACTGTCACTCCATTGTGTAAGCTTCCCTACCTTTAGTCATTTCTACTTCTATTTAAAGAGGTGCATTTGTACACTATCTTTTGTGTTGTGGAAGAACCCTCCATCGTCGTTACCTAGCTCTGCAGTTTTGAATTCATTGGTTATCTTGACTCTGCAAAAAGCTTCCATCCTTGCACAAGAGAATTTTGATAGTGTGAGTACGGTCGTGAGTTTTTTTGTAGTGTGGTATTTTTGTATGAAGATATTATTGTATCTCACTACCCAAATTCTGGGTAGCATTTGAATCTGCCCTATCGTGAATTTGGATTTCAGACTTGAACTCTGTGAGCCGCGTTTCCTTTCATCAGTGTTTCTTTGAAGCTCGTCATTCTCTAAAATGGTGGCTAGGGTTTGATTGGAATGTCTCTCACAACAAGGGAAAAGAGACATAGAACCAGGTTTGTAATTTTTTTCCATTTAGGATCATTATTACATTGTTTCAGTTTAATACCTTCGTTATTAGCAGTGGTTTAACATTTTTTTGTTATTGCGTTTCAAAACATTTGCAGGATTCTGTCCAAAATGCTTGGGTTGATAGTTACCAAAAGAAGGGGCTCCACATTGACATTTCTTCTGGTAAGCCTCGGTTTCACTGAGGTTCCTCCTACAGTGGTGTATGATGTTTATTTTGAGTTGGTTCAGTTCCTTGGGTTTCTGGTTTTTGGCTCAGCCGTGGATACATTGTGTTGTAAAAAGTTTGAAAGGCCATGTGGCCGATCCTTTGATATGTGATTAATTTTAAATGAAACCCTCGTGACTGTTTCACATTGGGGACTTAGGGATTTCATAACCGAGACTTGATAAATGAAATTTGGGTCTAGTTTTCTTACAGTTTTGTTATTTTAATACCAGCTTATAAGCCGTGACTCTATTGGTAAAGAGCCATAGGGTCGTANATATATATATATATATATATATATATATATTCTGTGATTTTTAAAACGAAGAAGGCAAGCTTGTAATGTTTCATTCTTTTGGTTTATTCTTGTTGAAATTAACCTAACAAGGTTGTTGTTAAGTAAATTGATATTTATTTTGTTTATGTGTAAAATTGTAACTAAAGGTTCAGACAATAGGTTTTTAGATCATAATTTGATTATTACTATCAGTAATGGTTAAAAGAACAAGAAGTGAATAATACCTCCTGTATCTTTATTTTTTCCTAGTTGAAAATATATTGATGAGTTTTTATTTACATGCTGTGTATAATTATCCAAGCAGTTTTTAATATTGTTCCTTGGGGAAGATGTATGTATTAATTTTCCTAAATTCATTTAATTGATGCTTATGGTTATATAAACACAATATGTAATATTTAATTTGTTATATGGAGTAAATATTAACCCCTCTTTTAGTGAAAGAGGTGGTAATGTTATTTTAATTTTACAGTTTCTTTTAATTAGGTTTTATTTATAAAACCCTAATTTTACTTAGTTTAAGTACCTAGTTAGTATTTCATTTTAAGGTTATCCTAGTTTACATTTTACTTAGATGAATTTATTACAGTAAATATCTAGCCTTGTTTACTATTTCTCAAAGTTAATATTAGTTATTTAATTTATGTTTTTGTAATAGCTGTTAATTATTATAATAATAGACTTATAATAATAATCTATCTACTGTGTAAACAATTACACAGACTAAGTAAACCTATATTCAAGTACTCTTACTAAATAAAGACATAAAAATAAAAAGGAAACATATATACAAATCTCACATATGAACCTATAGAAGATAGTAATTCTGTGAAATTAATCTAACCTACTCTACTAGAGCACTAACTTTATAAAAGGTGTGGAAAAATAAAGTTAGGTATTTTTTTGTATCTATTAGTAAATCTAGAAATTCCTCTAATCATTTACCCTAATCTATCTAGTTCTGAACTCAAATATCTTTTCACAATATAAATATGTATTTTAACTAACCCTAAAAGTAACATAGCAAAAGCATAACATAACATTGCTTAAACTTAAACTTTCCAAATAACAATAAACATTTAGAAAGATAGATATATCAAGTAGAACCTAAAATTATAGATGAGGTGACAAAAGCTTAAGGAACCTGTTCCTCCCAACCAACTCGTCGAGAAAAGATGGACTGTAACTCTCAAGACCCACGAGCATGTCTCCTGGTCCACTTGGTAGAAGTACTAGGTGAGAGATGTAGTCTAATAATCCTCTACAAATCTACGGAGTGTTCAGCAGTAACTCTATTCTGAATAGAGTAGTATGAATTCAGCTTATAATAACTGCACTAGTTCAGGTCTTTTAGCACTTTTCCACTCAAAAACATACTTCTTCTAGTTCCCTCCATCGAATTTTCTTGTGCACTTCATTCACTCAGAATGTTCACAATTCAAGAATGAGCAGCCTCCACTGTCTTCAATGGAAAGTTTTATTAGCATGCCTAAGTCTTTTGGGTCATTTTTCACTTAATGAGCCACCTGCTCTTGTTCCACTTTCTTGGAGAATATGACCACAAAAATAGGGAAGTGGCCTCCTATAACAAATAGAAGTAGTTTGAGGATGCTACCAAGTGTCAATCTGCTCTCAACCCAGCCTTCTCCACCAAGTGACCAGTAAAACACTCATTTAACAACTTCCCTAAGCTGTTCTCTCATCTTTCATTTATTTATTAATAAAATATTCAACAATTACAGTCAATTATCCTTGACCTCACTTGGTCATTAATTACAAACTTTATAATAAAATATATCATAATGTTTCTTAAAACATAAAATGTTTTGCAAATTGGAGCATGTGACATACACACCCCATTAAATTATAACATCATCCTCAATGTTATTTATTCTTCATCCTCAGAATTGGCCTAGAACATAATTGGATATGCATCCCACATATGAATCTCAAATTCCTAGGTGGATTCTTCTGGACTAAAGTGCTTCAATTTCACCTTCACTTGACCAATGGTGTGATTCTGAAGCAATATCTCCCTCCTTTCGAGGATACAATCCGGTTCCACCAGAAAATCTCCTTCGAGTTCCACCTACACATCATTCCAGTTTATAACATGAGTAACATCGTGTACATATTTTTTTAACATAGAAATATGAAAAACAATATGAACCTTCAAATTTGGTGGTAAATCCAATTGATATGCCACCTGTCCTGTTCTGGACAGTATCTCAAAAGGTCCACAATATCGGGGTGCTAACTTAGCACAACTTCCTAATCTTAGAGAACTCTTTTTAGGCCTTACCTTAATAAATACATGTTCACCAATATGGAACTCTTTTTGAGTTCGTTTAATATCGGCTTGACTTTTCTGTCGGTCTTGCGCAACTTTCAGGTTACCTTGCAACTGTTTTACAATTAATTCCATCCCTTTTAATAATTCAGGTCCTAATACTAACCTGTCAATTGGATTACTCCATGAGATGGGGGTATTGCACTTCCTGCCATACAAAATTTCAAATGGACTGTATCTTGCTGAATCTTGGTAGTGACTATTGTAAGCAGACTCTAGTGATTGTTGTAAGCAAACTATACCAAGTGTAAGTAATATTCCCATTTACCTGGCTGTTCTTTATCATACATTCTAAGTAGATCTTCCAATACCTGATTTACTCTTTCAGTCTATCCATCTGTCTGAGGATAGAAAGAGGTACTCAAATTTAAAGTAGTATTCAATCCTTTAAAAAAAAACTTCCAGAAATTTCCCGTAAACTTAGGGTCTTTGTCTGAAATTATTACTTTCGGTATTCCATGTAAACAAAAATTTTGTTTCAGGAATATATCAGCAATATTAGCAGCTTTGTAAGTAGTTTTTACAAGTATAAAATGAGTTTCCTTACTATGTTTATCAATGACTACCATTATTGAGTCATTCAAATTTTGATTTCTAAGTAGTCCTATAATAAAATCAAGGTTGATTATCTCCCATTTCCAGCTAGGGATAGGTAATGGCTGAAGTAACCGGGCTAGATATTGGTGTTCAGTCTTAACGTGCTGACATTCAAAGCACTTAGCAATGTATTCTTCCAGTTCATTCTTCATGTTTGGCCAAAAAAATCATTTCTTAACATGGTTATAGTCTTCTGATAACCAGGATGTCCTGAGTAAGGAGTCTTATGAAATTAGTTTAAAATCGGTAACTTAATCTTAGGTACATTAGGTATATACAGTCTATCTTTATATACTAATAATCTTTTTTTTTCGTTTAAAATATACCCTGTACTTAAAATTTCAATTAAATTTTCTGTTACCTTTGCTTGTAATTTTTGATAATTTTCATCCAATCTTACTCCTTCCTCTAGCTGTTCTTCTAAATCTGTTTTATAGGTGCTGATTGCTGCTACAAAATTTAGTTTTGCATTATTGCTTAAATCATCAGCAACCTTATTTTATTTTCCCTTAATATGTTGGATTTCAAAATTGTACTCGCTTAGGAAGGCTAGCCACCTATCTTGCCTTGCGTTTAAGTTAGGTCGATCCAACAAGTATTTTAATCATTTATTATCTATCATTAATATAAACTTTCTTCCAATTAAATGATGGCACCACATATTCAAGGCATGTATTAGAGTATCCAATTCTAAGTCATAGGTCGCATAGTTTTTCTCATGAATATTTAGCTTCCTAGACTCATATGCAATGACTTGTCCTTCCTGAGTTAAAACTCCACCTAGACCATCATTGCATGCGTCAGTACATACTATAAAGTCGTTATTAGGATCAACAATTCTTAAGATTGGTGCATTTGTTAATAATGTTTTTAACTTTTTAAAACTATCTTCACACTTTTGACTCCACTCAAATTTCTTCCCTTTCTTCTGTAAAGAAGTTATGGGATTTACAATTCTTGAAAACTCTTCGATGAATCTTTGATAATAACTAGTAATTCCCATGAATGATCGTACATCAGTTACGTCTTTTGGGACTGGCCATCCTTCGATTGCTCTTATCTTTTCTGGATCAACAAATATCCCTTATTTTGTCACTACATGACCCAAGTACTTTATTTCATCCTTAAATAAATCACCTTTACTAAATTTTGCATAAAGTTGATCTTCTCATAATTCTTGTAAAACAATTTTTAAGTGCTCTTTATGTTCTTCTTTACACTTCAAATAAATTAAAATGTCATCAATGAATACGACCACGAATTTATCAAGGTACTTATGCATTACATTATTCATCAGACACATGAAGACAGCCAGGGCATTAGTAAGTCCGAATGGCATAACAACAAACTCATAGTGACCATATCTGGTCCTAAAAGTTGTTTTAAAGATGTCTTCATCTTTGATTTGGACCTCGTGGTAACCATATCGTAAATCAATCTTTGAAAATATAGTCACTCTACGTAGCTAATCAAACAGATCATCTATACGAGGTAACGAATATGTGTTTTTAATAGTCATTTTATTAAGTTTATGGTAATTTATACATAAATGTAGAGTACCATCTTTCTTTTTAACGAAAATAATAGGTGCTCCCTAAGGAGACACACTGGGTCTGATATAAGTTTTATCAATAAGCTTGTTTAACTAAGATTTTAACTCATTTAATTCCAATATATTCATTCGATAAGGGGATTTTGAGCTGGGCATAGCACCAGGTACCAGCTCAATAGTGAAGTCTAACTCCCTCTTCGGAGGTAGTCCCATAATTTATTCCAGAAATACATCCGAATACTCCCTTAGGATCAGGATGTCTTCCAGTTTTAATTTATCTTCATTATTAGTATTTTCTTCATTAATTATTGTTACAACAAAGGATTTACAACCCTTTCGAACAACTCTCTTTAATTGCAAAGCAGAGATCTGTCTTATAGTTGTTTTCCTCGGGATTCCTTTTACATTTATTGTTTCTCCATCATTATTTACGCAAGTAAATTTTTTATTAAAACAGTTCAGGACTACCCTATGCTATCCTAACCAATCCATACCAATTAACATATCATAATACCTAAAGGTAGTACATTAAGATTAACAGAGGCTTCAAACCGATCCATGTTTACAATACAATCCTTTACAAAACTGATCACTTTTGTTTTTGCACCAGTAGCTAGCTGAACTAACCATGACTTTGCAAATTTTTCTACTGATAACTTACATTTTTCTACTAAATCAGGAGAAATATAAGTTAATATATCCCCTAGATCAATTAAAATAGATATAGGTGTTTGATTTAGCTTAACTTCCACTTCCACCATGGAAGTTTGATAGTCCGCCTCCCTATTTTCTAGTGCTGTGTTGATCCTGGGCATTGTCCTTGCTAGATCACCAATAGTCATCTCCTCCTGCACCGTATGTATGTTGCTAACAGTCTTCTTCTGGTTGGGGTAAACTGATGCATAATGAGGACCATCACATTCTCAAAAGTTTACCATTTGGTGTAATTACTGTGATTATTAACATCTTCTTTATTTCTAGGACCATTTGGATTTATCTGTGAATTACCTTTACTCCCTTGGAATTTTTTATTAGGAAAATTTTGTGTGTTATTATTTCTAAAACTGCGGTTAGGTACGAAAACTTTCTTCTTCTGTTCAAAATTATTAGATCTTTTAGCCTTCCAGTTTGACATACTTTCCTTTTTGCGATTTTGCACATAGCAAAAAATTTCCTTTCACATAGCCTCTTCTAAGGTTTTTGGATTGTCATATTCAATTCTATCTTTTATATGAAAAGGTAAACAGCTTAGAAACCGCTGTACCTTAGGCTTCTTATCCACAATGTAAAGCACATATCGAAGCAGACTTAAAAATTTATTGTTTAGTTCTTTCATGTTCATTATTCCCAGCTTCAATTCATAAAATTCCTTAGCTCGCTCTTTCTAGTACTGTTCTGATAAGAATTTCTTCTTAAAATATTTCTTAAACGTACTACAGTTAATGTTCTTCTCCCTAATTCCTTTTACTCATTTTAGGTGTTGCCACCAAATATCCACCTTTCCAGTGAGGTTGTAAATGGACATTCTTTCTTTTAGCTGATTAGAATAATTATAAATTTGAAAATATTTCTTCATCCTAGATAGCCATGATTCATCCTCTTCTCCTTTCTCAGTTTCACCATTAAAGGTTGGTGGTTTTATTTTCTTAAATTCTCCTGAAATTTCTTTGTAAGGCTTAAATTTTCTCTTTCTTGTCTGATGATTATCTTCGCTACTATCACTAGTATACTGATAATTCTTATTATGTGGATCGCCATAAATCTTGAAGGATGAGATACTTTCGATTTTAGACTATTTAGACTTTTTATTTTTATGTTGGTAAGGCATATCTTTAGATTCTGTTTGTTTATCTTTTTCTTCATTCTAAAATTTTTCCATTAAGATCTGATTCAGCTCCTCCTGAGCTCTCAGAATTCTCTCATTTTCCTTTTTCACTGTTTCCATCTCTATTCTTAGTTTCTTAACCATTTGAAATAATTCTGAAGAGTTATTATTTATTTCTTCTTGTATAGGTTCTATTTTAGAATTAATTCGTTTAGTAAACGGGGACTCCTCATCTGCATATTCCTCCAATCTTTCCATAGATGCAGTTTAACTCAGAAAAATCCTCTGGAAATAATATTTCAAAAGAAAAGTAATAATCAGTATGCATGCATTAAATCTACTATTTATCTATGCAAGTTGAGTCACATTCAGGCCTAGTTTCTGAACCTTGTGCTCTGATACCACATGTAATACTCCAAAAATTCATAAAAATTTAAAATTTTTCATGTAACATAAAATGTTCCTAGTCGTCACTGTCTAGGAACAATTAACTGCTAACAGTTACTTTAAAACAGTATTAAACTAGAACTGAATATTTTGTTAATCTCTAGTTTGTACACTTACTAGTTTGTTTTCATAAATCTGTGTTAAGGATTTGATTTAGCAGGTTATGATTTGAAAAAACAGGAATTAAAACATATGTTTAAATTCTAGTACTAAGTTTGTTTTACTGTCTTATGACAAGTAGGAAAGAACTTCAGTTGAGATTGAGGCTTACGTAACTTATAGTTAATGTAGTGAAGTGATGCTTCTTTTACAAGTCCTTTAGAGGTAAGAAGTTTGTTACCAGTTTTCAGATCGAGATTATTATCTCAACTAGCATAGAATAAAATGCTAGTTAATTTATTTGTTTTGCAGCTTGAGTAGTAAAAGAGGTGTCATTGATCTGATTAATTATGTTCAAAAATAGTTTCTAAAAGTATTTTCAGTAAACTGAAAACTAGTCTAGTTACTCCTCTATTTTACTACAACCCATTCATTCATTCAACTTTCATTAATCTAATTTTAGTTTAATGCATGTATTCAATCTAGTGGAAGGAATTATTTAATGCATATTTCTTTCCACAAGAATCCAGTTAAGTTAACCTAGGAGTCCTATGATCTAAGTATAAACATTGAGTATATTTACTGAAGGACACACATAGAATTAGTACTGTGCATACGATAGTTTTTTAACTATTCTAATGCTTTAACAATTAGAAATGCACTAATACAATTGTTTTTCTTCACATTATAGTGTTATTACTTTTTATGTAAGGAAGGAAGAATTATTTTCTTTAATAACATTATGCATCTTAACCTTTGTAAGTTCCCATTTCACAAGGGGGTAATTAAGTCTAAGTTCTAATATCTAGACTATTATAATAAACTATAAATCTTACTATGTTTGCAAAACTCACATACATATAGGAGTAAGGTTTTTATGAGTTACTATTCCAAGTCCGAAACTCATTTTAGTGTGATGTTTTTAAAAAGTCTTCCGAGGTTAATATTTTACTTACCTAACTTCTCGCTTAAGACCATGGTTAATAGAAAAATATAACTCTAGCATAAGCATGGACTTTCCAAAGGTTTAAGAACTTGGATAAACTACCTAGATATAGTTCTTAGCTTCTTACAATGCTTGTTAGGGTTTAAAATTTATATTGATGTTATATGTAAAGGAAAAAATGTTATAACCCAAGTCCTATTACCATTTGTTAATGTTTGCAGGATTATTCCAAGAGGTATTCGAACTATATCAAAAAAACCACAACTTGCAAATAAAACTGAGGACACGTGGTTGATAATTGTTGGATAGGTTTTTGGTTGACCTTGGATACGATATAAGGTTGTCCTAAAATCCTAATTCACATTTTACCTCATTTGTTTTCCATTCTGTGAGTGAGGGACGTAGCTCATAGCCGCATGGCCTGACTGTCACTCCATTGCATAAGCAACCCTGCCTTTAGTCGTTTCTACTTCTGTTTAAAGAGGTGCATTTGTACAGTGTCTTTTGTGTTTTGGAAGAACCCTCCATCATCATTACCTAGCTCTGCAATTTCCAATTCATTTGTTATCTGGACTCTATAAAAAGCTTCCATCCTCACACATGAGAATTTTGACAATGTGAGTATGACCATGAGTTGTTGTTGTAGTGTGGTATTATTTTATGAAGATATTACTGTATCTCACTTCCTAGCATCTGGGTGGCATTTGACTCTTCCCCGTCGTGGATTTGGATTTTAGACTTGAACTCTGTGAGTCGCATTTCCTTCTATCATTGTTTCTTTGAAGCTCGCCGTTCTCTAAAATGGTTGCTAGGGTTTTATTGGAACGTCTCTCACAGCAAGGGAAAAGAGAAATAGAACCAGGTGTGTAATGTTTTTCCATTTAATATCATTATTGCACTATTTCAGTTTAATACCTTCATTATTAGTAGTGGTTTAACATTTTTTTTTATTGTGTTTCAAAACTTTTGCAGTCTTCAGTCTGGAATGCTTAGGTTGATAGTTACCAAAAGAAGGGGCTCCATGTTGCATTTCTTTTGGTAAGCCTCGGTTTCGCTGAGGTTCCTCCTATACTGGTGTATGATGTTTATTTTGAGTTGGTTCAGTTCCTCGGGTTTTTGGTTTTTGGCTTGGCCGTGGATACACTATGTTGTAAAACGTTTGGAAGGCCATGTGGCCGATACCTTTATATGTGGTTAAGTTTAAATGAAACCCTCGTGGTTGTTTCGCGTTGGGGACTTATTGCTTTCATAGTCGAGACTCGAGGAATGAAATTTGGGTCTAGTTTGTTTACAGTTTTGTTATTTTAATATCGACTTACAAGCCGTGATTCTGTTGGTAAAGGGCCACAGGGTCGTAACTGATATGTTTCAGTATACTGTTTTTTTTAGATACTATTTATATTTTCTTTTAATAAGCTCGAAGCTTATTGTTTATAATTTTGTTTTGATAATATATATATATATATATATATATCTTCTTTTTTTTCTTTTTTTTCTGTGATTTTTAAAACAAAGAAGGAAAGCTTGTAATGTTTCATTATTTTGGTTTATTCTTGTTGAAATTAACCTAACAAGGTTGTTGTTAAGTAAATTGATATTTATTTTGTTTATGTGTAAAATTGTAACTAAGGGTTCAGACAATAGGTTTTTAGATCATAATTTTATTATTACTGTCACTAATGGTTAAAAGAACAAAAGTGAATAATACCTATTGTATCTTTATTGTTTCCTAGTTGGAAATATATTGATGAGTTTTTATTTACATGCTCTGTATAATTATCCATGCGGTTTTTAATATTGTTCCTTGGGGAGGATGTATTAATTTTCCTATATTCATTTAATTCATGCTTATGGTTATATAAACACAATATGTAAGATTTAATTTGTTTTATGGAGTAAAGATTAACCCCTTTGTTAGTGAAAGAGGTGGTAATGTTATTTTAAATTTACAGTTTTTTTTAATTAGGTTTTATTTATAAAACCCTATTTTTTATTAGTTTAAGTACATAGTTAGTATTTCAATTTAAGGTTATCCTAGTTTACATTTTACTTAGATAAACTTATTACAGTAAATATCTAGCCTTGTTTACTGTTGCTCAAAGTTAATATTAGTTATTTAATTTCTGTTTTTGTAATAATTGTTAATTATTATAATAATAGACTTATAATAATAATCTATCTACTGTGTAAACAATTACACAGAGTAAGTAAACCTTTACTTTTGGATCATTGCTAAACAGTTATGTTTATATTATTCAAGTACTCTTACTAAATAAAGACATAAAAATAAAAAGGAAAACATACATACAAATCACACATATGAACTTGTAGAAGATAGTAATTCTCATTCATGCATACTTCATTCGATTCTTTATTTGAAATTAATCTAACCTACTGTACTAGAGTACTACCTTTATAAAAGGTGTGGAAAAATATAGTTAGGTATTTTTTTCTATCTATGAGTAAATCTAGAATTTCTTCTAATCAGTTACCCTAATCTATCTACTCAGAACTTAACTATCTTTTCACAGTATAAATATTTATTTTAAATAACTTTAACAGTAACAGAGGAGAAGCATAACATAACATTGCTTAAACTTAAACTTTCCAGATAACAATAAACATTTCAAAGCTAGATATATCAAGTAGAACCTAGAAGTATAGATGAGGTGACAACAACTTAAGGAACCTGTTCCTCCCAACCAACTTGTGGAGAAAATCTAGACCGCAACTCTTAGGACCCTTGAGCTTGTCTCCTGGTCCATGTGGTAGAAGTGATGGGTGAGAGATGTAGTCTAATAATCCTCTACAACTCTACGGAGTGTTTAGTAATAACTCTGTTCTGCATATAGCAGTATGAACTCAGCTTACAATAGCTACACTAGTTCAGGTGTTTCAACACTTTTCCACTAAAAAACATACTTCAGCTAGTCCCCTCCATTGAATTTTCTTGTGCACTTCATTCACTCAGAATGTTCACAAGTCAAGAATGAGCAGCCTTTGTTGTCTTCAATGGGATGTTTTATTATCATGCCTAGCTCTTTTGGGTTACTTTTCACTTAATGAGACACATGCTCTTGTTCCACTTTATTGGGGAACATGACCATAAAAATAGGGAAGTTTCCTCCTACAACAACTAAAAGTAGTTTGAGGATGCTGCCAAGTGTCAATATGCTCTCAACCCAGCCTTCTCCACCAAGTGACCAGTAAAACACTCATTTAGTAGCTTCCCTATGCTGTTGTCTCATCTTTCATTTATTTATTAATAAAATATTCAACAATTACATTAAATTATCCTTGACCTCACTTGGTCATTAATTACAAAAATTATAATAAAACATATCACAATGTTTCTTAAAACATAAAATGTTTTTCAAATTGGGGCATGTGACATACACATCCCCTTAAATTATAACATCGTCCTTGATGTTATTTATTCTTCGTCCTCAGAATTTCCCTGGAACAGAATTGGATATGCAACCCACATATGACTCTCCAATTCCCAGGTGGCTTCTTATGGACTAAGGTGTTTCCATTGCACCTTCACCTGACCAATGGTACGATTTTGAAGCAAGATCTCCCTCCTTTCGAGGATACAATCCAGTTCCACCATAAAATATCTTTTGGGTTCCACCTGCACATCATTTCAGTTTATAACATGAGTAGCATCATGTACATATTTTTTTAACACAGAAATATGAAAAACATTATGAACCTTCAAATTTGGCAGTAAAGCCAATTGATATGCCACATGTCCTATTCTAGACAGTATGTCAAAAGGTCCACAATATCGGGGTGCTAACATAGAACAACTTCCTAATATCAAAGGACTCTTTTTAGGCCTTACGTTAATAAAGACATGTTCACCAACCTGGAACTCTTTTTGAGTTCATTTAAGATCGGCTTGACCTTCCTAGCGGTCTTGCCCAACTTTCAAGTTACCTTGCACCTGTTTTACAATTAACTCCATCTCTTTTAATAGTTTAGGTCCTAATACTAACCTGTCAATTGGATTACCCCATGAGATGGGGGTATTGCACTTCCTTCCATACAAAATTTCAAATGGACTGTATCTTGATGAAGCTTGGTAGTGATTGTTGTAAGCAAATTCTACCAAGTGTAAGTCATCTTCCCATTTACCTGGTTGTTCTTTATCATACATTTTGAATAGATATTCCAATACTTGATTTACTCTTTCAGTCTGTCCATCTATCTGAGGATGGAAAGAGGCACTGCAATTTAAAGTAGTATTCAGTCCTTTAAACAAAGACTTCCAGAAATTGCTCGTAAACTTAGGGTCTCTATTTGAAATTATTACTTTTAGTATTCCATGTAAATGAAAATTTTGTTTTAGGAATATATCAACAATATTAGCAGCTTTGTAAGTAGTTTTTACAAGTATAAAATGAGTCACCTTACTAAGTTTATCAATGAATACCATTATTGAGTCATTTAAATTTTGATTTCTAGGTAGTCCTGTAATAAAATCAAGGTTGATTATCTCCCACTTCCAGCTAGGGATAGGTAATGGTTGAAGTAACCTAACTGGATGTTGGTGTTTAGTATTAACTTGCTCACATTCAAAGCACTTAGCAATGTATTCTTCCAATTCATTCTTCATGTTTGGAAAAAAATAATCCTTTCTTAACATGGTTATAGTCTTCGGATAACTGGGATGTCCTCAGTAAGGAGTCTTATGAATTTCGTTTAAAATCAGTAACTTAATCTTAGGTACATTAGGTATATGACAGTCTATCTTTACATAGTAATAATCCTTTTTTTGTTTAAACTATACCGTGTACTTAAACTTTCAATTAAATTTTATGTTACCTTTGCTTGTAATTTCTGATAATTTTCATCCAATCTTACTCCTTCCTCTAGCTGTTCTTCTAAATCTGTTTTATAGGTGCTGATTGCTGCCACAAAATTTAGTTTTGCATTCCTGATTAAAGCATCAACAACCTTATTTTCTTTTCCCTTAATATGTTGGATTTCAAAATCATACTCGCTAAGGAAGGATAGCCACGTAGCTTGCCTTGCGTTTAAGTTAGCTTGATCCAACAAATATTTTAATCCTTTATTATCTGTCATCAATATAAAATTTCTTTCTATTAAATGACGACGCCACATATTCAAGGCATGTATGACAACAGCCAATTCTAAGTCATAGGTCGCATATTTTTTCTCATGAATCTTCAGCTTCCTAGACTCATATGCAATGATGTTTCCTTCTTGAGTTAAAACTCCACCTAGACCGTCATTGCATGTGTCAGTACATACTATAAATTCTTTATTAGGATCAGCAATTCTTAAGATTGTTGCAGTGGTTAATAATGTTTTTAACTTTTAAAAACTATCTTCACACTTTTGACTCCCCTCAAATTTTTCCCTTTATTCTGTAAAGAAGTTATGGGATTTGCGATTCTTGAAAACCCTTCGATGAATCTTCGATAATAACGAATAATTCCCATGAATGATCGTACATTAGTTACATCTTTTACGACTGGCCATTCTTCGATTGCTCTTATCTTTTATGGATCAACAAATATCCCTTATTTAGTCACTACATGACCCAAGTACTGTATTTCATCCTTAAAGAAATCACATTTACTAAATTTTGCATAAACTTGATGTCTCGTAATTCTTGCAAAACAATTTCTAAGTGCTCTTCATGTTCTTCTTTAGACTTTGAATAAATTAAAATGTCATGAATGAATATGCCCATGAATTTATCAAGGTACTTATGCATTACATTATTCATCACATACATGAAGACAGTCGGGGCATTAGTAAGCTTGAATAGCATAACAAAAAACTCATAGTGACTATATCTGGTCCTAAAAGTTGTTTTAAAGATGTCTTCATCTTTGATTCAAACCTCATGGTAACCAGATTGTAAATCAATATTTGAAAATACAGTTGCTCCACATAGCTAATCAAACAGATCATCTATGAGGGGCAATGGATATCTAATTTTTAATAGTCATTTTATTAATTTGACGGTAATCTATACATAAACGTAGAGTACCGTCTTTCTTTTTAACGAAAATAACAGGTGCTCCTCAAGGAGACACACTGGGTATTTAACTGGGATTTCAACTCATTTAATTCCAATATATTCATTTGATAAAGGGATTTTGAGCTGGGCACTACACCAGGTACCAGCTCAGTAGTGAAGTCTAACTCCCTCTTCGAAGGTAGTCCCAAAATTTCTTCCATAAATACATCCGAATAACCCCTCATGATCAGAATGTCTTATAGTTTTAATTTATCTTTCTTATTAGTATTTTCTTCAATAATTACTATTACAACAAAGGCTTTGCAACCCTTCCAAACAACTCTCTTTAATTGCAAAGAAGAGATCTATCTTATATATTTGTTTTCCTTGAGATTCCTTTTACATTTACTGTTTCTCCATCGTTATTTATGCAAGTAAAAGTTTTATTGAAACATTTTAGGACTACCCTATGTTGTTCTAACTAGTCCATACCAATTAGCATATCATAAGAACCTAAAGGTAGTACATTAAGCTTAACAGAGGTTTCAAACTGATCCATGTTTACAATACTATCCTTTACAAAATTGATCACTTTTCTTTTTGTGCCAGTAGCTAGATGAAATAACCATGAATTTGCAAACTTTTCTACTGATAACTTACATTTTTATAGTAAATTAGGAGAAACATAAATTAAGCTAGCCCCTGCATCAATTAAAATAGATATAGGTGTTTGATTCAGCTTACTTTCCACTTCCACAAGGGAATTTTGATAGTCTGCCTCCCTGTTTTCCAATGTTGCGTTGATCCTGAGCATTGTCCTTGCTAGATCACCAACAGTCATCTCCTCCTACACCATATGTATGTTTCCAATAGTCTTCTTTCGGTTGGGGCAAACTAATGCATAATGAGGACCATTACATTCCCAACATTTTACTGGTTCTTTTCGTTCATTATTCTTGGTGTAATTACTGTGATTATTAACAGGTTCTTTATTTCTAGGATAATTTGGTTTTATCTATGAATTACCTTTATTCCCATGGAATTTTTTATTAGGAAAATTTCGTGTGTTATTATTTCTAAAACTGCGGTTAGGTACGAAACCTTTGTTCTTCTGTTCAAAATTATTAGATCTTTTAGCCTTACAGTTTGACATACTTTCCTTTTTGTAATTTTGCTCATAGAAAAAATTAGCCTTCCGCATAGTCTCTTCTAAGGTTTTTGTATTGTCATATTCAATTCTATCTTTTATATGAAAAGGTAAATAGCTTAGAAACCATTGTACCTTAGGCTTCTCATCCACAATGTAAGGCACATATCGAAGCAGACTTAAAAATTTACTATTTAGTTCTTTCATGTTCATTGTTCCCAGCTTTAGTTCATAAAATTCCTTAGCCTGCTCTTCGTAGTATTGTTCTAACAATAATTTCTTCTTAAAATATTTCTTAAATGTATCCGAGTTAATGTTCCTCTTCCTAATGCCTTTTACTTGTTTTGGGTCTTGCCACCAAATATCTGCCTTTCCAGTGAGGTTGTAAATGGCCATTCTTGCTTTTAGCTGATTAGAATAATTATAAATTTGAAAATATTTCTTCATCCCAAACTGCCATGATTCATCCTCTTCTCCTTTCTCAATTTCGCCATTAAAGGTTGGTGGTTTTATTTTCTTAAATTCTCCTGAAATTTCTTCATAAGGCTTAAATTTTCTCTTTCTTGTCTAATGATTATCTTCGCTACTATCACTAGTATACTGATCATTCTTCTTATGTGGATAGCCATAAATCTCAGAGGATGAGATACTTTCGATTTTAGACTATTTAGACATTTTATTTTTATGTTGGTAAGACATATCTTTAGATTTTGTTCGTTTATCTTTTTCTTCATTCTGAAAACTTTTCATTAAGATCTAATTCAGCTCCTCCTAAGCTCTCAGAATTCTCTCATTTTCTTTTTTGACTGTTTCCATCTCTGTTCTTAGTTCCTTAACCATTTGTAATAATTTAGAAGAGTTATTAGTTATTTCTTCTTGTATAGGTTCTGTTTTAGAATTACTTCGTTTAGTAAACGGGGACTCCAATCTGCATATTCCTCCAATATTTCCATACCTGGAGTTTAACTCAGAAAAATCCTCTGGAAATAATATTTCAAAAGAAAAGTAATAATCATTATGCATGCATTAAATCTACTGTTTATCTATGCAAGTTGAGCCACATTCAGGCCTAGCGTCTGAACCTTGTGCTCTGATACCACATGTAATACTCCAAAAATTTGTAAAAATTTAAAAACTTTCATGTAACATAAAATGTTCGTAGTCGTCACTGCCTAGGAACAATTAATTTCTAACGGTTACTTTAAAAAAATATTAAACTAGAACTGAACATTTTGTTAATCTCTAGTTTGTACACTTACTAGTTTGTTTTCATAAATCTGTGTTAGGGATTTAATTTAACAAGTTATGATTTGAAATAACATGAATTAAAAGATACGTTTAAATTCTAGTACTAAGTTTGTTTTACTATTTTATGACAAGTAGGAAAGAACTTCAGTTGAGATCGAGGCTTACTTAACTTATAGCTAATGCAGTGAAGTGATGCTTCTTTTACAGGTCCTTTACAGGTAAGAAGTTTGTTACCAGTTTCCAGATCGAGATTATTATCTCAACTAGCACAGAATAAAATGCTATTTAATTTATTTGTTTTGCAGCTTGAGGAGTAAAAGAGGTATCATTGATATGATTATTTATGTTCAAAAATAGTTTCTAAAATTATTTTCAGTAAACTTAAAACTAGTCTAGTTACTCCTCTATTTTACTACAACCCACTTATTCATTCAACTTTAATTAATCTAATTTTATTTTAATGCTTGTATTCAATCTAGTGGAAGGAATTCTTTAACGCGGATTTGTTTTCACAAGAATCCAGTTAAGTTAACCTAGGAGCTCTATGATCTAAGTATAAAAATTAAGTATATTGACTAAAGGACACACATATAATTAGTACTTAGTGCATAAGATATTTTTTTAACTATTCTAATGCTTTAACAATTAGAAATGTACTAATACAATTGTTTTTCTTCACATTATAGTGTTATTACTTTTTATGTAAGGAAGGAGGAATTATTTTCTTTAATAAGATTATCCATCTTAACCTTTGTAAGTTTCCCATTTGACAATGGGGTAATTAAGTCTAAGTTCTAATATCTAGACTAGTATAACAAACTATAAATCTTACTATGTTTGCAAAACTCACATACATATAGGAGTAAGGTTTTTATGAGTTCTTTTTCCAATTCCAAAACACATTTTAGTGGGATGTTTTTAAAAACTCTTCCCAAGTTAATGTTTTACTTACCTAATTTCTTGCTGAAGACCATGGTTGATAAAAAAATATAACTCTAGCATAAGCATGGACTTTCCAAAGGTTTAAGAACTTGGATAAACTACCTATCTATAGTTCTTAGCTTCTTACGATGCTCATTATGGTTTAAAATTTATATCGATGTTATATGTAAAGGAGAAAATGTTATAACCCAAGTCCTATTACCATTTGTTAATGTTTGCAGGCTTATTCCAAGAGGTATTCAAACTATATCAAAAAACCCACAAGTTACAAATAAAACTAAGGACACGTGGTTGATAATCGCTGGATAGGTTTTTCGTTGACCTTGGAAACGATATAAGGATGTCCTAAAACCCTAATTCACATTTTAGCTCATTTTTTTGTCATTCTGTGAGTGAGGGCCACAGCTCATGGCCGCATGGCCTGACTGTCACTTGATTTCATAAGCTACCCTGCCTTTAGTCGTTTCTACTTCTGTTTAAAGAGGTGCATTTGTAAAATGTCTTTTGTGTTGTGGAAGAACCCTCCATCGTCGTTACCTAGCTCTCCAATTGACAATTCATTCGTTATCTTGACTCTGTAAAAAGCTTCCATCATTGCACAGGAGCATTTTGATAGTGTGAGCATGGCCATGATTTTTGTTGTAGTGTGGTCTTGTTGTATGAAGAGATTACTGTATCTCATTGCCCAACTTCTAGGTGGCATTTGACTCTATCCCATTGTGCATTTAGATTTTAGACTTGAACTCTGTGAGCCACATTTCCTTCTGTCAGTGTTTCTTTGAAGCTCACTGTTCTCTAAAATGGTGGCTAGGGTTTGATTGGAATGTCTCTCACAGCAAGGGCAAAGAGAAATAGAACCAGGTATGTAATTTTTTTCCATTTAAGATCATTATTGTACTATTTCAGTTTAATACCTTCGTTATTAGCAGTGGTTTAAAAAAAATTGTTATTGTGTTTCAACACTTTTGCAGGATTCAGTACGAAATGCTTGGGTTGATAGTTACCAAAAGAAGGGGCTCCATGGTGATGTTTTTTCTGGTAAGCCTCGGTTTCGCTAAGGTTCCTCGTGCTGTGGTGTATGATGTTTATTTTGAGTTGGTTCAATTCCTTGGGTTTCTAGTTTTTGGCTCGGTCATGGATACACTATGTTGTAAAAATTTTGGAGGGCCATGTGGCCGATACTTTGATATGTGGTTAAGTTTAAATGAAACCCTTGTGGTTGTTTCGCATTGAGGAGTTAGGGATTTCATATCCGAGACTTGAGGAATGAAATTTTGTTCTAGTTTGTTTACAGTTTTGTTATTTTAATACCGGCTTATAAGCTGTGACTCTGTTGGTAAAGGGCCATAGGGCCGNTTTCGTTATTTTGGTTTATTCTTGTTGAAATTAACCTAACAAGGTTGTTGTTAAGTAAATTGATATTTATTTTGTTTATGTGTAAAATTGTAACTAAGGGTTCAGACAGTAGTTTTTTAGATCATAATTTGATTATTACTGTCAGTAATGGTTAAAAGAACAAGAAGTGAATAATACCTCATGTATCTTTATTGTTTCCTAGTTGGAAACATATTGATGAGTTTTTATTTACATGTTATGTATCATTATCCAAACAATTTTTAATATTGTTCCTTGGGGAGGATGTATTAATTTTCCTATATTCATTTAATTGATGCTTATGGTTATATAAACACAATATGTAAGCTTTAATTTGTTTTATGGAGTAAAGATTAACCCCTCTGTTAGTGAAAGAGGTGGTAATGTTATTTTAAATTTACAGTTTCTTTTAATTAGGTTTTATTTATAAAACCCTAAATTTTCTTAGTTTAAGTACATAGTTAGTATTTCATTTTAAGGTTATCCTAGTTTAAATTTTACTTATATGAACTTATTACAGTAAATATCTAGCCTTGTTTACTGTTGCTCAAAGTTAATATTAGTTATTTAATTTATGTTTTTGTAATAATTGTTAATTATTATAATAATAGACTTATAATAATAATCTATCTACTGTGTAAACAATTACACACACTAAGTAAACCTATACTTATGGATATTTCCTAAACCGTTTTGTTTATATTATTCAAGTACTCTGACTAAATAAAGACATAAAAATAAAAAGGAAAACATCCATACAAATCACACATATGAACTTGTAGAAGATAGTAATTCTCATTCATGCATACTTCATTCGATTATTTATCTGAAATTAATCTAACCTACTGTACTAGAGTACTACCTTTATAAAAGGTGTGGAAAAATAGAGTTAGGTATATTTTTTCTATCTATCAGTAAATGTAGAAATTCTTCTAATCATTTACCCTAATCTATCTAGTTCAGAACTTAACTATCTGTTCATAGTATACATATTTATTTTAACTAACCCTAATAGTAACAGAGCAGAAGCATATCATAACATTGCTTAAACTTAAAATTTCCAGATAACAATAAACATTTAGAAAGCTAGATATATCAAGTAGAACCTGGAAGTATAGATGAGGTGACAACATATTAAGGAACCTGTTCCTCCCAACCAACTACTGGAGAAAAGCTGCACTGTAACTCTCAGGATCCCCAAGCTTGTCTCCTGGTCTACCTAGTAGAAGTATTGGGTGAGATATGTAGTCTAATAAACCTATGTAGCTCTACGGAGTGCTCAGCAGTAACTATGTTCTACATACAGTAGTATGAACTCAGCTTAGAATAGCTGCACTAGTTCAGGTATTTCAGCACTTTTCCACTCAAAAACATACTTCAGCTAGTCCCCTCTATTGAATTTTCTTGTGCACTTCATTCACTCAGAATGTTCACAATTCAAGAATGAGAATCCTTCACTATATTCAATGGGAAGTTTTATTAGCATTCCTAGGTCTTTTTTGTCAGTTTTCACTTAATGAGCCACCTGCTCTTGTTCCACTTTCTTGGGGAACATGACCACAAAAATAGGGAAGTTGCCTCCTGCAACAGCTAGAAGTAGTTTGAGGATGCTGCCAAGCGTCAATCTACTCTCAACCCAACCTTATCCACCAAGTGACCAGTAAAACACTCATTTAACATCTTCCCTAAGCTATTGTCTCATCTTTGATTGATTTATTAATAAAATATTCAGCAATTACATTAATTATCCTTGATCCCACTTGGTCATTAATTACAAATTTTATAATAAAATATATCATCATGTTTCTTAAAACATAAAATGTTTTTCAAATTAGGGCATGTGACAATAATAAATGAGAAGATAGCAAAAATAGTTTGACAACTAACAATGATCTTGCAAAGAACTAATAGTGCCCTGAAACAACAGAAGCTCTAAGTTCTGCACGGAAACAACAAAGAAGGATCCAACAAAAAAATCTCTAGAGTACCTTTTTGGAGCCTAGCTCTATAAAATAAAATCCCAGGGAAGGGGAAGCTGGTTTCAGTTGAGAAAGAAAGAGCCCCTGCTGAGGCAGAACTACATCCATGGAAGAATCCTTTGTATTTGTTTATATAGTGCATTCGTGAATATGCATGGACATGTAACATGGCGATGGATACTTAAATGTGTTTCCATGCTTGCCATGCAGGGATGAAATGATTGTCATTGACTGCATACACAAATATTCAGGTTATCATTTCATAGATTGCACCAAGTTGTCAGATGTCAGATTGCAGGATATGAAGAAAAAGGCTTTTCGATAATAAGAGGATGGATTTCAAAAAGTTAAGAAAATCTATTTAAATTAATCCAAAATCATAGCATAAAAAACAACACTTGTGGTGGCACAATTTCCAAAACTCGTTCGATTACATAATTCCTTGGTTGCAGGGAATAATCAGGCAATGCAAATTTTTTTCTTTCAAAATTTAAAGAAAGAAAAACCATAAGGAAGAGAAAAATTAAAGATCTTATAAATCTATTTTTCTATTAGCTAATTAGATTTGTTACATACATGTATGTATAAAAATAAAAATTTAATTCCCCGTATCTTTATAAAATGATCATAGTTGAAGATTGAAAAGGTTAATGTAAAACGCTTCCAAGTCTCAAAATGAGAGTTAGAAAAAAAGATTCATAAGGGAAAATATTGTTTGATTGACAATTGTATCAATAATTATAGGTAGATTTATAGGTATACCCAAGGTAACATGTAATTTAATAAAATACATTTTTATATTTAAAATTTTTGATAAATACATTTTTAGTAAAATGTAACATATTATTATAATGTAAATTAATTAGCACAAGTATATTTTAACTATGAATTTATCAAATATTTAAAAGTATTTCGTTTTTCATTTCACTTGACATATTTCATATATATATATATGAAAATATTTGGTCATAAGATTGGTTACAAATTTTTTAAAAAGATTTAACATTTGTATAATTGTTTTTTTTACTAGAGTATTGTCATGTTCCAAATTTTGCATTGGGTCACATGGCCTAATCACATTTTCTATATTCATGAGAGTTTGTCAAATTGATGCCAAGGGTCAAATAATTACCAAGGAGGAAAATTACTAGTTTCCTAGGTTGAGGGTGGGAGCTTTGGGATTTTGAATAAGGGGGACAATGAATGATGTTTTAACATTACATGGAATAAATTTTTAATAAAGGAGATAAATAAATAAATACAAGAGAAAATTGAAGTGGCAATGTAGCATGGAGACACATGGAGACTATGGGGCCCACACAAGCTAGAATTTATGTGCCACATGGCATCCTTCTGCTGCAATTTTGAATCCATGGGAAGCCTAAATGTTCTTGGATGAGTTACAAGGATTATACACTTGGCCATATACATCATAGGTCGAATTTCGAAGGACATGTAACTTACATGGGAGAGGTATAGTCATTTTGGAGCTAGTGAGACACTTGGACTAGATTCTGTAGCTCTATGACAACAATGATGAAGATGCTATGGCACCTATGACACAAATCAGATATGAAGGATGACATATGACATATCTGACATGTCAGGTCGAAATAGAGCATCCAAGTGGGAGCTCATGTGATTTGGGGAAGTTCAATGGGCTCCTACTCGAATTGGGGGAAGATGGAAGGCTAGGAAAGGGAGGACACATGGAAAATCATGAGCACACACCCTAATTCGAATTGGATTGACTTTGTGGATGGATTGGTAACCTTATAAGGCTAAGAATTTTTATAAAATGGAGGAATAAACCAAGAGAGGGGATTTTGTTCATTTTAGAAATTGTCATTTGTGAATTGTGAGAGCTAGTGCATGACTAATTTTCTTGCCTTAGCCAATTTTGAGGGTGAAAGATTCCCATACAAGTTGGTGTTTGGAGAGGCCACTCAGGTCTGTAATGGAGATTTAATGGATTTGTATTTGTAGGTGTACAATAAATGGAAGCTCATGGTTTCTTCTATTGCAGCACATTCTCTTAATCATTTCCAGTTTTTATTGCATATTCTTACTCATGGAAGGATTGCACTTTAGGTGAGCTACTGATATATTTGGGGAATCTTTTAATGCCCCATTATTTTATGTTCTGATTTAAAGTCTCTGTATTTCAATTTCAGAATACTCTTAGGTCTAAATATTTAAATATTTCATGTAAAGATGTTAATCAATGAAGAAATAGTGCCATTTCCCCACTATCTTCTTGTGAATCAATTTGATGATGATGGATTCGAATGAATAAGTAATATAATGATGGTTTATGGATGAATGGAATTTTATTTATGTATTTAAATTTCATAAGAATATCAGGTCTAAATACCCAAAATATTTCATGCAAAAATGTTAAACAATAAAGAAATAGTGCCATTTCCCCACTTTCTTGTTGTGAACCATTGTAATGCTAATGATTTCGAACTGGGAGAGATTTTAATTGTAAATTACTGATTGTAATAAGCTCAATATTATATTTTATTCATTCTCATAAATTATCATGTCTAAATATCAAATGTTTGTATGGAAAAGTGATTATTAATGATCAAACAATGACCATTTCCCCACTACATTGATGTATGCTATGATAATGTTGATTATTTAGAATGGGAGAATGTATCTCTGATATATTTATGATGAATTTAATTTGATTTAAGAGTATTTCAAGTTTCATGTTCATCACTTAATAATTTGAGGTCATTTTACTTAGTTTAATTGCATTTGGAGAAGATTTGGTGCCATTTCCCCAAGGGTCTATTTAGTGATTTGTAGCTATTTGGGAGAGGGTCATAAAATATTTTATATAATGATTCATACGAGACCTTAAAAATTTTCGTTAAACATGCTCTTCCTCTATTCAGAAATTTGAGTGGGTTTGGGAGCATTTGAGAAGCCATTTCCAGCATTTACCCAGGAAGAATTGGAGCCCCAATTTCCTAGTAAAGACTCCTACCTTGATCAGAATATTAAACAAGTTTTCAGAATTAATTGTAGGTTAATAAATCATTCCTAAAAATCATATTCAAGTAATAGTATCATTCATATACCTTATCAGAATATTTGGGAGCATTTGGGTCAATTTGGAGATCTAAACATCAAAACTAGTCAATGGTCGAAATTGGGGAAAAAGTGAAAAATTGTTCATTTAATAAAATTTAAAAAAGGGACATTACACTAGTATCAGAGCATGATATTGGCACCTGATGTGGTATGATATTTATGAGGACAAGAAGTCAGGGACCACCATTATATATTGAAACCCAAAAGTGCTTTTGTTGAAGAAGAAACTATGACTAGGGATGAAAAGGGAACCTCATATGATGGTGAGGAGCATATAAAAATTATGGAACCTATCTTTGAATACATGACCAAGAATATTATGAAAGGATTCAAATTGTTGGATATACAAGGTTGGATAAAATATATTGATCTTAAGAAAACCAAGGGGAAAGATGCATCATCTTTCTTGAAGCAGCAAAAGGAGGAGACCCATGAACCACCTAGTTCAGAAATAAGTGAAGTAGAAGATGTAGTACATGAAGAGGATCAAAATTCACTCCTAAGTGACTTTGAAAAATATGAAGAGACATCAGATGAGTATGAAGAAGTTTCTATTTAAAATGTTGAAGATCATTTCGAGACACATTCTACCTTGTAAATGAAACAAAGAGCATCTACTGATGGATTCTTGAACTATGAAGGAGTACCTACTAATGGGTGCTAACAAATATATGTTGGTGACATAGAGATCCGATTTCAAAATTTTGTTGCAAGCCAAATTTCTAGTAAACATGAAAATGAAGACCTTGTAGCAGTAGAAGAAGAAACACAATCAACTTCCCCATCACCACTTGAGCTTCATGAATTTGGCCGAAGCAAGAAGGAAGAAGATGAGGAGGTTCATTTGCAAGAGCGTCATTTTATTGAAGGGTCCTTAAATATGAATTAAAATAATATCCAAGAGTCCCTTATCATACTCCATGACACTCAATCATTAGTGTCAAATTCTTGTTGGAGAGCTACTTCATTGGAGGAAACATTGTTCCTTGAAGACATGGAGAAGATTCAGAGAGCAATGTGCCACATCAAGGGTAATTTCATGTCTTTGATTTTTGATAGAAACCATTTTTTTGAGCTTAATGAATTGTTACATGATGCATACTTGAATAATAATTAGGATAATTATAATCTCACAATTCAAAATGAGAAAATTCTTGAAAAGTTGCAAGTTACTTGTTTTTCCTCCTATGTTTCAGATTGTCAAATGGTAGAGTTTTTGGAGGGTTATCATGACACGGTAGATCATGATAAATTTTGAAATTTGAATGTGCTTTATGTGTTTGAACATTATATTGATGAGATCGAAACACTTGATGTGGTGGAAGAGGAACTTGAATTGTCTCTTGATGAAGGTTATGCAATTCTTAAAGAAGAGCATGATTCCTCTACATTGGAACCCATCTATGACAAAGGTTTCACATTTTTGAAGGAGCTACATGATATTACCCATATGGATACTTCCCATGATGAAATGTCTGCACTTTTTTATCATTTGGGTGAGTTAGTTCATTCTCCTACATCTTACAATTCCATGTTTTGCAGCATTAGTCTCAATGAAGTATGGGTGAAAGGGTTCTTTTTTATGGTGCCACATGAGGAGTATGGAACTCCTAGATTTACTTTTTATCATGACATGGTTGGAGCACATTAGTATTTACATTTGCAGCAGAATCCTTTGTTGCATTATGATGATACACATCTATAATGTTCACTTGAGTCACTTGGAGACTCATGATTTTCCTTGCTCCTTGCCTAGTCTATTTGATGTTGGAGGAACTTCATCCCACACTTGGGTGAAGATATTTGTGATTGAAGAACCTTATTATTGGAAACAACACTACTACATATCACTCAAAATTCCCACGAAAATTTGCAACGAAATAGGTAAAACCATTGCTTTCGTGGAAAAACAGGTTGAATTTTTTGAAAATTTTGGAAATTTTCCCGGTGTTCATCACTATTGCGATGAAAGTATGACTATTTCACTATTGCGATGAACATTCCACATGATGTTATATTGCGATGATAAGTCTTTGTGGTCGCTATTGCGACGAATGTTTTAAATGGCATATATTTAAAAAGGGAAAATATGGGGAAATGGCATATATTTATATTTCATACAAATCACATGATTAAAAAAATAGAAATTTAGATTTCTAAATATATTTCTATAAATTTCTCTCACAAACTTAAGTAAAAACCACTATATAAAATTAAAAATGGGTGGATCAATTATTTTATCAACAAAAGTTAGCATTTTAATATGGAAGGTATATATTGGATCATCAATATATAGCTGGGACCGATAACATAGTTTAGAAGCCATAAATTAACAATGTTGATAATTTTTCCCCCATCCTTATTGTTATTAATCTATTGGGATCCATCTAACATCAAAACCATTTAATTTTCATTTTAGACAAACACTAGGATATTTCCAACTGATCATATGTATTTTTCTCTCATGGTTGATTTTATCATTATATGGAATTTGGGAAGAAAAAAATGATGAAATTATCTTCTTTTTTGGCTATCTCTAGGTTTATTTTGGGACTCCTTAAATGGGTTTTGAAGTGTAGGTATGTGAGTTTTGTATGTACTTGCAGGAATACAAAGTCACTAAGGGTTGTTTAATAGTTGCTATGAAATTAGATTTTATAGAGGGATTGTTGTGTACCTATTTCATGAATAATGATAAATAATTACATGTAAAAAGAAATCTCAAAGTCATGGTCATATATGCAATGCTTACACAACCTTTTTCTTAGTGTATTCATAAGATAATGAAGGATTTAATAGTTTAGGAAAGGAATAAAATCCTAGTACATTGGTATCAAGTAAATATATAAGCTATTGCCACTGTTTCAAATGTTTGAATTCATTTTATTATGTATTGGGATTCAATCTCCCCCTATCTTTCCAACCTCAGAAGACAAGAATGGAAGTCCTCTAAAGCAATGGGATTTAGATGGGAGGATGTTGTCATATGGGAATACTTTGTAGGGAACTCAAAGGTAGTCATGTCAGGATTATAGGTTATAAGGATTGCTTAATATGTTCTTTTAATTATATTAGAGACTACACTCCCATGGATGAATATGAATATCTATTCCTATGAATGCACATCCTAATACATGAATTTGTCATGTCTACTTTATATTTTTCCTTTATTTTCCTTTTTGTTACCCTTTTTTTTCTTCCCTTTATGTTTTTAATAATTTGTCAATGAAACTAAATTGGGGTGTAGGAAAACATTGTTATAGTATTATGGATGAAAGCATGCAAATTGCATGCCTATTTTGTACACAACCTGCCTAGATTTCATCACCATATTCATCATCATCATCATCTTCATCGTCATCATCATTATCATCATCACCATCATCATTATCATCATCATCGACATCATCATCATCATCAAAACCATCATCATGATCTTCATCATCATCACCATCATCATCATCATCCTCAGCATCATCACCATCATTACAATCATCATCATCATTGACATCATCATCACCATCATCATCATTAGCATCATCATCATCATCATCATCTCCATCATCATCATCATCATCATCATCATCATCTCCATCATCATCATCATCATCATCATCATCATCATTGACATGATCATCATCGTCATCATCCTACAATGAAATCACCATCATCATCGACATCAGCATCAGCATCATCATCATCACCATCATCCTCAACATCATCATCATCATCATCACCATCATTATCATCATCATCATCACCATCATCATCATTAGCATCATCATTAGCATTGTCGTTATCATCACCACCACCATCATCATCATCATTAGCATCATCATCATCATCATCACTAGCATCATCATCATCATCATCATCATCATCATCAACATCATCATCACCATCATCATCACCATCATTATCATCATCATCATCATTGACATCATCATCACCATCATCATCATTAGCATCATCATCATCATCATCATCATCATCATCATCATCATCATATCCATCATCATCATCTTCATCATTATCATCATTGACATCATCATCACCATCATAATCATTAGCATCGTCATCATCATCATCACCATCATCCTCATCGTCATCATCATCATTAGCATCATCATCATCATCATCATTAGCATCATCATCATCATCGACATCATAGACATCATCATCGTGTCCATCATTGTGTCCATCATCATCATCATCACCATCTTCATCATCATCATCCTCATTGTCATCATCTTTAGCATCCTCGTCGTCGTCATCATCACCATCATCCTCAACATCATCATTATCCTTATCGTCATCATCATTACCATCATCATCATCATCGTCATCATCGTCATCAGCAGCAGCAGCAGCAGCAGCATCATCATCATCATCATCATCATCATCATCACCATCATCATCATCCTCATCATTGTCATCGTCATCATCGTCATCACCATTAGCACCATCATCATCATCATCACCATCATCATCATCATCATCATCATTGACATCATCATTGTCATCATCGTCGTCATCATCACCATCATCATCGTCATCGTCATCATCACCATCATCATCATCGTCATCATCATCACCATCATCATCATCACCATCATCATCACCATCATCATCATCATCACCATCATTATCATCATCATCATCATCATTGACATCATCATCACCATCATCATCATTAGCATCATCATCATCATCATCTCCATCATCACCACCACCATCATCATTGACATGATCATCATCGTCATCATCTTGCATTGACATCATCATCATCATCGACATCATCATCATCACCATCATCCTCATCATTATCATTACCATCATCATCATCATCGTCATAAACATCATCATCATCATCATCACCATCATCCTCAGCATCATCATCATCATCATCACCATCATCATCATCATCATCATCATCATCATCATCATCATTGACATCATCATCACCATCATCATCATTAGCATCATCATCATCATCATCTCCATCATCATCATTATCTCCATCATCATCATCATCATCATCATCTCCATCATAATCATCATCATCATTAAAATCATCATCGTCATCATCCTGCATTGACATCATGATCACCATTAGCATCATCATCGTCATCGTCATCATCACCATCATCCTCATCACCATCATCATCATTAGCACCATCATCATCATCACTATCATCATCATCATCATCATCATCATCACCATCATCATCACCATCATTATCATCGTCATCATCATCATTGACATCATCATCATCATCATCATCATCATCTCCATCATCATCATCATCATCATCATCATCATCATCATCATCATCATCATCATCATCATCATCATCATCATCATCATCATCTCCATCATCATCATCATCATCATCATCATCATCATCATCATCATCATCATTGACATCATCATCATCATCATCCTGCATTGAAATCGTCATCAACATTTCAACATTAGCATCGTCGTCGTCATCATCATCATCATCATCCTCATCATCATCATCACCATCATCATCACCATCATCATCATCACCATCATTATCATCATCATCATCATTTCCATCATCATCACCATCATCATCATTAGCATCATCATCATCCTCATCTCCATCATCATCATCATCATCATTAGTATCGTCATCGTCATCATCGCCATCATCCTCATCATCATCATCATGATCATTAGCATCATCATCATCATCACTATCATCGTCATCATCAGCAGCATTGACATCATCAGCACCATCATCATCATCATTGACATCATCATCACCATCATCATCATTATCATCATCATCATCATCATCTCCATCAGCACCATCATTAGCATCATCATTAACATCATCATCATCTCCATCATCATCATCATCATCATCATCATTAACATCATCATCATCATCACCATGATCTTCCTCCTCCTCATCATCATTAGCATCATCATCATCATCATTAGCATCATCATCATCATCATCCTCATCGTCAACATCATCATGATCATCATCATCATCATTGTCATCATCATCGTGTCCATCATCGTGTCCATCATAATCACCATCATCATCATCATCATCACCATCATCATCATCATCATCACCATCTTCATCGTCATCATCATTAGCATCATCATCGTCATCATCATCACCATCATCCTCAACATCATCATCATCCTCATTGTCATCATCATTACGATCATCATCATCATGATCATCCACATCATCATCACCACCACCACCACCACCATCATCATCATCATCGCCATCATCATCATCATCATCAACATCACCAACATCATCATCATCATCATCGACATCATCATGTCCATCATCACCACCATCATCCTCCTCCTCATCATCACCACCACCACCACCATCATCGTCATCGTCATCGTCATCATCATCCACATAATCATCATCAATATCGCCATCATCATCCTCATCGTTATCATCAATATCATTGACCTGTGATCATCATCAACATCATCATCATCATCATCACCATCATCATCCTCATCGTCATCATCATCATCCCCATCATCATCCCCATCGTCATCATCATCATCATCATCATCATTGACCTTTGATCATCATCACCATCATCCTCAACATCATCATCATCCTCATCGTCATCATCATTACCATCATCATCATCCTTGTCGTCATCACCAAGTTAGTGAATGTCACAACCAACTTAATTTCAAGTAATGAGGTTGCAAGCATCACCGCTCATTGTGCAAAAGTTCAACCATTAGAACTTGCCTCAATTGATCATTAAATCGGTCTTGACTCATATAAATATTTAATTTGCATTATCAAATTTGTCTAAGAAGATTTTAGTGAATTCTATAATCTTTATACCATTACAATATAAACTCCATAACCATTTCCATACATAAGTGAGCATGAATGTTTCTTCACAAGTTTATGATTAACCCAAACTTGTAACAAGTGTAATGATGAGGAATTGTATAAGTTCTACAATCTTTAACATTTATGTGATTATATCTCTTTGAATTGTGATGTCTCTACTTTACTGATAAGTTCACTTTCATGGATCATACGTCTAAACATCTATTGCTCAATTGATTCTCTCTACAAACTACACAAAGATTTGGATTATTGTTTTATCCTCACATTGTCCACTATTTAAGTTAATTGATCTATTTGTTCATGTCATAAAATAATTGCAACGTAACTCCTCATTTCAGGAAAAAGACATAATAATTCATTTTTCATTAATTGTTTTAAAACAAACTTATATGTCACAATACTATGTTATTTTCTCATAATATGATTGAATTCTATCAACTAAGTGTAGTTCAAATGGTTATCAAGAAATGTTGTTACCATCCCCACTCAGGTTCAAATCCCACTCCGCGGCAACTCTTAGTGAGCCGATTCTTGATGAGTTATATGTGATTTATCCATAAGTTATTTATCACATGATGAAACAATGTTATTCCTCCAAGCCTTAATCCATCGTAGTAGACTATGGATATGGTTAGAGATCTCAATGTCTTCAACCTAACCAAATCTTTATTAGGAAACTTGATAAGAGTTTTATACTATTACCTAAAATGTTAGTGCCTAAGATATTATTTTTATAGATAGGGAATGACCCATTTAATTTCTACAAATACAATTGATCATAACCAAAATTGAATAGAAAGAACAATAATAGATCATTAGAGGAAATTTCAACTCAAAATGGGCCTTTTAACCCTCATTCAAATTCCATGTCATCATGTGTTAGCCAATGAAATTGCTTTAAATTTGAAATACCGTATAGGTCTTAAACACTTTTTTAATCTAAATTTGGGGATAGGTATCATAAAAAAAACTACTTTTTTTGTTTGTGTTTTTGACATATCTCCCTGTGTTTTTACTCAAATTTCGATCGGGAGAGCTCGTTGGATGCGGAATTTAATTCCGCATCCAACGAGCTCTCTCGATCGAAATTTGAGTAAAAACACAGGGAGATATGTCAAAAATACAAACAAAAAAGTAGGTTTTTTTTTCTTCCTCCAAAATTAATAAATATTATTTTATTATTTTAACTATTATTTTATTAGTTCATTTAGGAAGCCCATTTTGAGTTGAAATTTCCTCTAATGTATCACATTCATTCATGTATACTTAGCATGATAAATATTTCAATAAATATAAGAAACCATTTTCTCCATTAATTTTCTTAAATTAAGTCTATATTTAAAATATAATAACTCCAATTAAATGATTTACTTTGTTACAATTTTAACTTTACCATAGGCAATATTGTACTTCTCTCTTATCAACTCCATTATTAAACATTTTTTATTGAGTATTAGAAAGTATTAAATTCAAGGTGTTCTATGCTATAATATTTTATAGATCTTATTACCTCATTTGATTTCAACTTATTTATACATATTGATGTTTATGATTTATGTTGTATAGGATTTATGATATAACTTAATATTTGGATTAATGCTTGATTGTTTAATTATCTACATTTAAAGAGAATTGATGTCTATTTGTTGATAATCTATGTGAGAGATGTTAATGTAAATTATTTTTGTGTTCATTAATAAATTTATTTTCATGTTCTGGAGTGTTTCTCTCTTTGAATGTTTTAACCATGTAAACATTGATATATTGTTCTTTGACCTATGTGTGAACAAAAACCTTAAAGGAATTCAAGCTATGTGAATATGGCATGTTTTTTAACATGGTATCCAAATGCATGTGAAACTTTGGTCTTTCTTTGATTGAGATCCTAGTAGTTTGTGACAACTGTGAAAGGAATATTATGCTGACCAATGTTTTATTTTGACCATTGCATGATTTTGCATGGCAGTTGTCTTGCATGCAAAACTGTACTTTTGATTCTACATTTTGTGATAACTTTTAGGTCATTTGAACAATCCCGTTGCCTCTATAATGTTTTGTCCACTAGCGACGTTCTTGATCCTTTGTCGCAATAGAAACGAACTGTCGAGGGATTGTTGTGTACATGTTTAATGAATAATGATAAATAATTATATGTAAAAATAAATCTCAAAGTCATGGTCATATTTAACAAATTGTCGAGGTGCTTCCTAGGGTACATTTCATTATATATAATTTAAATTCCCTATCAATTTTCATTTTTCTTTATGTGATAGATTAATTTAAACACTAAATTTCAACTCCAAGCACCCTAAATCTATCAATACTATCTCTATAGTATCTCTTTTTATCTCTTTGCATTTAGCTAGTCATATTGTGTTATTACGACATATTTCAAGGGATGGGTGGGAAACGATGGAAATGATGTTGATGATGGTGAAAAGGACAATGAAATTGATCACGAGGATGATGATGATGACGACGACGATAATGATGAGGACGACGACGATGATGAAAATGATGATGATGGTGATCAGGATGAGGATGAAGATGACGATGATGATGATGAGGATGATGATGATGATGATGATGATTATGATGATGATGACAATGTGGAGGATGAGGATGAGGATGAGGATGAGGATGATGATGATGATGATTATGGTGATGAGGAGTATAAGTAAAACAAAATAAAAACAAAAATATAAAAAAAATATAATATAATATAATAAAACTAAACAAAACTAAACAAAAAACAAAAAATAAAGAACAAACACAAATTACAACCCCGCCACAAACAAACCTTGTGACAGCACCAGTGAAAGAAAGAGAGGAGAGGGGTCATAGTGGATAGATGGCACAGAGGGGACCATTAGCTAGTGGATATATGGCACATAGGAGATGGGTCACAATGGATAGATGGACAAAAACCTTTAACCTGTTACAGGCGTAGAGGAGGGGCCGAAGAGGAGAGAGTTGAAGAGGATAGGGCTGTAGGGGACAGAGCTCGTAGAGGAGAGGGTGGTAGAGGAGGGGCCGAAGAGGAGAGGGCCACAGGGGACAGAGCTCACAAAGGAGAGGGCCACATAGGTCATATAGAGGAGGCTTTGCAGAGGCATACGATGCTTTGAAGAGGTCATGCAGATGAGGGTTTACAGAGGTAGAGGAGGGTTTACAGAGGTCACGTAGAGGAGGGTTTGCAGAGGTAGAGGAGGGTTTACAGAGGTCACACTAAGGCTGACAGAATGCCCCAAATCGGTGAGTAATATATGTTTGCTTAAATAATTTTGATTTGGAATTATAAAAAAAAAGTTCTCTGTGTAGATGAAATCTTTATTTAGCATGGATTTATACTGGTATGGAAAAGTTGAAAAGATTATGTTCATAATATAGTTTAAAATTTGAACTTCTCTTCCCTTGAATTTCCCTCTCCCTCTCTATGTGAGGTGAGGGGTCACTATTGCTGCATTGCATTGTAGTTGCATCCTTTCCCACATTTAATCTTCTAACTATTGATTTTCTTATATTTTGACAGCCAAAGTATTCAAATAAGCACAAAATAACTTCTGGAAAATCTCCGTTGTCACTGCAATTTGGAAATTACTGGGTTAGGTTTGAGTTGCTTCCTAATCTAGGGATTTTATAATAAAAAACTTGAAACTTATTTTACTTCATTGAATATTAGTGAGATAGTGAGGATTTTGTATCCTATTGTATAGAAAAATATTTATGGCATTGTTGATGGATAGTTTAAGGTATCAACTCACTCTCCCTCCAACAAAATTTGGCCGATGCCCATCACCTTTTTCTTCTTTCCCACAACAAATATAACTAAGATTTTTATTGACCCAGTCCCTCGTGATGTGACTATTTCGTATTTTTTTTGTAACTTGTTACATATTATCACCTTGTTATTGCTGACAAACATATATTCTAGTGAAAGTTTCAGTGATGCTTCCCTGGTGTTTCCCATCCACATCCTACTCTGAAATATTGAACAATATTTTGGGCCTCTCCTCCAAGTGTTTCTAGTATCACGTGTATATTGGTGTTACTTGAGTAAGATAGACATTGACACATAGGTAGGAAGTATAGGCTACAAGCGAGGAAATGAAATGAATGTCACTTGTGACCTACAAAATTGGATGTACCCCTATGATGAATTCTAATATCTTCCTACATCTAATTCACTTTCTATTTTTGTATTTGCAATTATGCCTCTGTCTTTTATATATTTTTCAATTTTATTATGACAACCAAGTTGGAATCTAATCCTATTAATACTTTTTGAAGTTCAACATGAAATTGAGACAATTTTCTTCTCACTTCTACTCTAGAATGTCATGACGTTGTAACTTCCCTATTGGATTCTTGTGGTTCACCATAACTCTTTAGTATTCCAAGGAATGGGCGAAGTATTCAACCATAGCTTTCGTCCTTCTTAGTAAAAAACATAGGAACAATGAAGAACTTATTAAAATTGTGTTTCTTGTTAGAATGTGGGAAACAAGGAAATTTCCACATGTGATTAGATATAATGACAAGTGGAGATGTAACTGCAAGGTTAAAACTTTCAATGATAAAACATATCCAATTTTTTTCCACCTCTCTATCCCCATGTCCTTCCTAAAAATGGTATAAATCTGAGCAATTTGGATGTGTTTCATACTCTCTCCTTCTGGAATTTCTTCCTTTCCCTATTCTGATCTGGTGACAACTCACAATATGGTGGCCTATCATGGCATAACTTGTGCACAATCGATGAGAAACATGTGGCCTAAAATCTTGATGTCTCTCTTTCACCGATCAATCTAACAAACTTCTCTTTGATATGGTATAATTTCCTCCTCTACTAAGATATGGTGATGTGGCAGTGACCTCTTACTTTTCAAGACTAGTATCTTCCCCTGGTGAATGAAGAATGATTGTGTTATCAGTGGAACGATCTCCTACTGTTGATGAGAATTATTAAACCTTTTCCACTACATTAAGAACAAATCCATGACTACCAACACATGATCCAATGATAATCAAATCACATTCAAATTTCATGATGGATGTTACAAGGTATATGTTGATCAATGATGTTATCAAAATATCTCTACTCCATTGTAATTTGGATTTTCAACTTCAATATCTCCTTCATGAATATCATTGTTTGTTTCATTACATCCAACTTTGAAGATTCGGTTATTTTTGGTGCATTTGCAGGATCTATTATTGAATAAATTATTGGTTGATTTATTTATTTGATATCTAATTGTTTTATTGGTAGACCCCAAACAATTGAAATGGTAGTCTCTAATTTTCTCTAAGTCGTGGAAAGGGTGAAGCATTGAATTATGATGTATTTTGAACTTGAAAATTTTGAGATGAAGTATTTTGAAGTATTTTTGGTATAGAAGAAAACGTGAGAGTTTATTGGATACAAGGGTTCATTTCTACTTAAATATTACAGTTCTACATTATCATAACTTTCCCATTACAAAACAAAAAATTTAGGGAAAACCAATGCTTGTTCTCCTTGTTGAGGAAGGACAAATTCATATTAATAAACATGTTATATTGTAATATTTTTTGAGGTATGTATAACATTTGGTACATAGTTGGCCTATCCTTTTCATTGGACTCAATTTTATAAAATAGGTTTTTATGCAAAACAATGTGTGCTTGTTAATCCAAGTTTCAGTCTCTTAATGGATGGAATTTAAGTCTTCATGCTTTGATTGGTGAATCTTAGTCTTGATTTATGATACGCAGTGGCAAAGTATGGATAATGAATATCACTTATAATAGCATGTACATTGAGAATTAGTTCTTAGTGTAATTGATTGACACATGATCATGTTCAGGTGCTTTCTATTTACTCTGTTTGCATTAAAGTTGTTCCATCTTGAATTGATGTACTATGGATTATGAATCCTAGACTTCAGCTTCCTTGGTTGCTATGGATCTTTGGCATTTTATGTTTTCTTCCAATGTAGGATAAAAATACCATACTTCTAGGTCTTTCTGAATAATTTTATTCATTTGATTAGATAAGCTAAGAGTTTGTTGCTAGAAAAACCCTTGAAGAGTTTTATTGTATGTTAGGATGATCTTTTTTATTTTATATATATATATATATATTCCTTCTTAAATTTATCTCATGATACTAGTTGGTCCTTCCCATGTTCTGGTATCACTGTGTGGACTCTGGAGTTTGATGATTCTAAAATATACCAACTTAGAAGGAAGAAACATTAGATGAGTTGTGGCTGCAATAGGTTAGGTTGTTCATTTTTTTACTTGAATTTTATTTCTACATGACAACTCCCACCTTTTATTTTTCATAGGCTTAGTAAATAAATGAACTAGCTATTTGTATTATATAGTGCAGAATTGATACACAATTATTGAAAATAACAACCAATCCAATTCCTATGGGAAAGGTGATACATCCTATCCAAAACAAGTTAGTGGATTCAAAATAAAGGAAAAAGGGCTACTTTATCCTTCATGTTAATCACAAGAGCATCATGAACCACTCAGATACCTAGAAAACACATAGGCTAATTAGAAGGAAAAATAAGTTGCTTAAAATGCCCAAATGATATGGCAATAATTGTTAGGGAAGTTACAAATGGTGTTGGTTGTTCTACAGACAAGTTAGGCATTCAACAAAAAACATACATGAGGTTGTCAAGACTCAAAAATGACCAGTATTAGTTATCCTCTACTTATTATCTCATCATTCTGTCATGGAATCTACATCAAAGTTGAGGGATATGTACATAACAATTACTGAAAGATTACCTATGTTGTTTTGCATGGGGCAACTTTTTAGGCAAGTTTTAATATCTAAAGGATTTGTTGATCCGCATACACCAAATTTGATTGATGGGGCTAGTGAAGGATGTTCTTTTGTATTCAAATTGAATTAAAAAGGACAACCTGCTTATTTAGCCCAGTCACCACAACTACACAAATAGATGCCAATATGTGTAGACTTTGGAAGAGTCTTTGAAATCGGTCTTGTATTCAGGGAAAAAGATTCATTAACACACATGAATCTTTGTGAATTTATAGGGCTTGATATGGAAATGGAATGAAAACAGAATTATTTTGAGATGGGGTAATGTTTTTATTGTTTCAGTCTTTAGATAATGTCAACAATTTATTTTCTATAGATATTTTTGGTGCTATTAAGATGACAAAAATAAAATGTTATATTTTTACTTTATTTTTTATTATGAGTAGGATGCATGTAATAGACATTCTAAATAAGTTATTTATCACCATATTTGTTGGATTGGAAGAGAACTGCAAGAAGGAGCTCCATGCCATAGACCATTAGTATCTTTTTGAACCTCTTTAGGTATGAATTTTGAAATTTTCTTATTAGAGTGGATCACATATTTTGTTTATATGCAAATTGAGATTAATATAATGTTTGTAGGTAGTATACTCAACCAATGGTTAGAAATATACATTAGTTTCATGCCAAATATTGCATAAAACCCAATAATATGGATATATTTTGTTGGGACAACTCGTGCCTTAATAATATAGTTTGCATGGTTCATTAAAAATTGTTGTTCAACTTTGGAAGAAATGAGTTTGACTATGACAACATGAATGTGAAATAGTACTTGCAAAATGTTTGCATCTCACCTTTCAAGAAGGTATACATTTATGCTCAAGGTATTTTACTTAGTTTCCATTCATTTTCATTGGAGGGAAAAGAGTATCAAGTCCTTTGAGAGAGAGAATGAAATATTTTCTTTCTTTGCAATCTTAAATGTAGAAAGAAGGTACTTGAGCTTGATTAAAGATCAATTTGTGGTTAAGACAATGCAAGGTATATGCATTATTTCCCTTGTTCCCTATTTATTCCAGATAAAATACTTCTCTAACAATGAATTTTTTTACATTTGAAATATCCCTCATGTCTTTATACCTTGGAGATGTATTACATCACGAGCATATTCCTTCTGATATCTGAATTTGGAACTCTTTATATGGCTTTGAGAAACTTTCTAATTGTTTACATATGTCAAATTCCTTGTTCAACATACCTTGTTTGTGACTCATATATGAACTTCACATATTTTGATTGCATCACACCCTAGCTAATGTATTTGCTTAGAAAACTTCGGGCCATTGACATTATAATCAGTGGCAAGAAAATTTACATGTGAACACCTAATCTTTAATTCTGGAATGATTTTTTCAATATTTGTTATGTGGGCATTAGATTTGACTTTCCTGGAATATGTGGTCTTCTAGATCGGCCATCATTACTTTCCTATACAACATTTAACTGACATGGCTAGGGATATTTTGTACAAAATTGAATTAAACAAAGACTATGAACAAGAATGGCATTTTTTACTTTACACATGCATAAGTTGAAAGGTTTGAGATCTGGTTATTAAGTAACTTTCTTACTTTCTATGGTCTTGTAGATTGATGATAGTTGAGGATCTAGCTAGGGCTACGATGAAAAAGTTAACCCAAGGAATGCCATAACATAATAAATCCATGGATACTTCTTAGGATGATGCCGCAAAGGCTAATGTAGTAAGTTATGTTGTGTTTTGTGTGTGGTTTCAATGAACTTTATTAATTTAAAGGAAAGATCAAGGTCTGATGTATTCAGTATTTATTGTGCGTTTTTGGCAGAAAGTGAAAAAAAAGAATACTACAATAGGGCTAAAAACTACAATAACATATTAGAAACGCCTAATGTAGAGTAAATATTTTAGGTTTTAAAGGATTGTCATTTTCCGCTAATGACATGACCACCAACTTGTGATTAGGTTTAAATTTTTTAATTGTTTTCTTAAACCACTTTTTTTAAATATAAAGTAAGCCACTACATTCAAAGTCTCCTACTTAGATCAAGAATGCATATTCAGTCAATGCTTCCACATAGTTCTTTACTATCTCTTGAGAACATATTTAGAACAACTACTAGATTGTTGCTAAATATTAGTGGGTGCACTTTTAAGATAATTCAATGAGGCCAAGTATGAAAAACATATTGGTAGAGCTGAAGGGGAGAAGAACTCTATGGTATATAATGAAATTCTTTCTTATTGTCATGTAAATCAACGTTATACCTACTACACAAACCTCTAAGGTATGATAGTTTGATGTCTTTTATGCAAATTTAACTATTAAACTTCTAAATTGATTGTGTCTTTATGTGGCTATATTTTTATCCTATTTCCATCAGATTGTTGGTAGCTTTTAAAATGTAGAAACTTGATATAGTTTATTATCATTGTTTGCAGCATTTTGAATAATTTGTGAGAGATCATTTCTTCCAACGTTGTTGCTATATTCATTGTGACTGCAATGCATATATGATGTGTGCTCAAGTTGAATGTCTTTTAGGAGAGGCATTGATGGGAGTACATAATAGAGTAAACACAAAGCACCAACTTGATGTGTTATATTTGATTTTGAAATGTGATACACTAAGTTGGTTTAAGTTCTCCCATAACAAAGTATTTTTATATGTTATTATTAACTTTTTTATCCCTCTTTCTTAATTTCACATGCCTTCAAGGGTTCGCATGGATGGTTTCAGTGGTTATAGTGATAGCCATTGCAGTACTTGAATCAAGTATACATTCTTTTTTATTGAAAACATTTAATTAATTATTCATTGCAATGCTTCTTTGGTTGGTTATATATATATAACAAGCACTAAAACTATGCTTTGGTGATATGCTTGCAGGATATGCCATTATGGAGAGAATGTTTCTCTCGGTAAGCACATGGCCCATTGTGGCATACTGTTTTTTGATAGGATAAAACACCATTATTTAAACAGTTAATGTGTATCTATTTATATTTGGAAAACTCATTGGGCGAGGCCCTAGGTTCGATTCACGGTTTAACATTTCTTTTGAATTCTTTGTTTTTAATATTATAATTTAATGGATAGTGTTTTGAAGCCAATAGGGCTTGAACCAAATTTCAGATTCGATCTCAGGACATATAGTTTTATGTTGTACATTCTATTATCATGGAAAAATGCTCAAGGAAAAGCCCTCGAATTTGATTGTGGGTGTTGTATTGTTTTGTATAATTACATTGGGGTTGTATTAATTTGTTATGGGTGCATATGTGAGGTTTGACCCTTGTTCTGTGTGAATAATATGAAAATTTTATTGTTTATATATTATCGTTTAGGTGTAGCCATGGGGATCAACCTTTTATGGATAACATATTCATTGTATTATTAAAGTTTTGTGTAAAACATATTTTATAATTTTTTTCTCAAACTAAATACAGTTTCGTCACTATAGCGATGCCATGCCATAGCAAGTTCTAACGAACTTTCTATACAAGCGAGCGAAATTTTCATCTTTAGTATAGCAAGTTCATCGGAAATCGCTATGGCCTAAAGTTGCTATAGCGATGGCTTGTCATCGCTACACCAAAATGTGTTCGCTGCAACTCCGAACCTTGTCTTTTTAAATTTTGGCACCCGTTGCTCTAGCGATGACGGTTTGTCGCAACAGCCATGATGTTTTGTCGCTACAGCCACGATGTTCCATCGCAAATATTTTTTTTCAATATTGCATAGTTGCGACGCTACAGCAACGATGTTTCGTCGCAATTTTTTTTTATTCTCGTTGGCACTTTTTGGTATTGTCGTCTCTATAGAGATGAACTAAAATGGTTTGTCACTAAATTTCCGTCGCAATAGTGATGCAACTTCATCGAAATAAAAGCCATTTTTTGTCGGAATAAAAGCCATTTTTTTGTCGCAGAAGCGACACGTGACCTTCGTCGCTATAGCGATGAAGTTGGAAAAGTTTTGCTATAGCCATGAAAGTTTTCCCAAGAAAAGAAGGGGTCATGTTCATGGCTATAGCAATGCACAAGTGTTGCAATAGCAACTATTTTCCATGGGAAAAATGTCCACATGTACTAGTGCAAACTCCTCTATTATTTCATGATGATATACATATCAATGGGTGTATTGATGAGACTTCTTTGATCCACTTGAATTATTCATGTTTTCTTTGCTCATTATTTGGTTTAGATTTTAATGTAGACTCTTCATCCACTTCTTGGATGAAAGAATACATGGATGAATATTTTGATGCAAATCACATCCTTTTGGAGCAACATTATAGGACATGGGATCCTCAGCTATGTCATTGGAGTAGATTTGATTGGTCACTTGAAGTTTGTATGCACTTGGAAAATGGTGGTCTACTTACTTGGAGGTATAAGCACTTTCATGATCTTTTGATGAGGCGCCTCCTTGATGTACATTTTTATTATGTTGTTATCTACTTTGATGATATATATTATGTACTCATGATGTTTGGAATAATCCATACAAGAAAATGGGATCCCAAAATTATCTTTTCTAATGGTATGTGTTAGAGATCACTCTTAATTGTTGGAGTGCAATACAAGCAATGAGACCCTCGGATAGTTTTTAGTTCCATTGATTTCAAATTTTTTGGGAAACAAGCAGTATGGGAGATGGATTCCCCACTTAGTAAAGTGATTTTAATCATATTAGTGCAGCAGAAAGCATGGTGGTTCCTCTCTAAAATATTCATGGAATCTCAAAGAATCAAAGTTGCGAAACTCAACGACAACTTCAAAGAATCATATGGAAATCAGGTTCTTCAACACCCATGTTTGAAATTACTAAAGGACAAGCAATATTGGGAAGGGAGGATTTGTCCTGTCTCAAATTTTTCATTGGGTCACAATGGCCCAATTGCATTATCCATATTCATGAGAGTTTTTCAAATTGATGCTAAGGGTCAAATAATTGCCAAGGAGGAAAATTACTAGTTTCCTAGGTTGGGGGTAGAAGCTTTGGGATTTGGAATAAAGGGGACAATGAATGATGTTTTAAAATTAGAATGGAATAAATTTTTAATAAAAGAGCTAAATAAATAAATACAAGAGAAAATTGAAGTGGCAATGTAGCATGGAGACACATGGAGACTATGGGGCCCATATAAGATAGAATTTATGTGCCACATGGCATCCTCTTCTTGCAATTTCGAATCCATGGGAATCCTAAATGTTATTGGATGAGTTAGAAGGATAATACACTTGGCCATATACATCATAGGTCGAATTTGGAAGGAAATTTAACTTACATGGGAGAGAAAGAGTCATTTTGGAGCTAGTGAGACACTTGGACTAGATTCCCTAGATCTATGACAATAATGATGAAGAGGCTATGAAACCTATGACAAAAATCAAATCTCAAGGCTAACATCTGACATATTTGACAGGTCAGGTCAAAATAGAACATCCAAGAGGGCACTCATTGTTGAAATATTGTAACTTCGAAGAATATTCTATATGTATCTTTTTGTGGTCCTCGATGGTCCTACCGGGAGAACCACTTGTATTACATTGTACCCCGATGCTCCTAATCGGAAGAAATAATAAGAGTCATGAGGTAGTCCCCTCTAATTGTTAAGGTGGGTCATCAGTACCCTAGTGTGGTTACTTGAGCCTACATGTGTAACTCAAGCCTACATGATTTAACTCGAGCCTACATGCCAAATGAGTTAACTTAAGTGAACGGATGAATATAAATAGAGGTGTAGTGCTCCTCATTTGAGATACACACACTCTCACTTGTGTAGTGCATTAGTGGAGAAGAGAAGTAGCTGGAGAAGGAGGAGGATCAGGCTTTGATCTCCTTGCTAGTTTTATCTTTTATATTTTTGGGGCATCTATATTGAGGAAGCTTTTGCTGGGTTTTTCCCTTTAGGGTTTTCCCGGGATAAATCTTTGTGTTCCTTTTTTATGGTTGTGCTTGTCTATATTTTAGTGATCCTGTTTATATGCTTTTGTCATGAAAATGAAATGAAATACTGATGTCTTAGCTAAGCATATGAGAAATTAACATGGTATCAGAGCCACCCTGAAAAGAAGACATTGTGTGGCTATAGAATCTAGGGCTTCTTAATTTTTGGTTCTCTCTCCACAATTTATCAACAAAATAAGGCTAGGAAAACTCTCCATTGAAGGGCGCATCTTTCTGTCGAAGCGGAATTCTATTCCAAGCATTTTCAGTTTTCGGTGTGGGAAATTAGGCCTTCTTGCAGAAGAAGAATTTTTGAGTGAGCCCAGCATAGGATTGATCTCCTCATCAAAATCGAAGTCTAGAGACCTGGATCAAGTTTTTTGGTTGGGTGAAACTCCGAGAAAGTCAAACCCTAGTTTGACTCCGAGCTAAAAAAACCGTAAATACTAAAACTGCTAAGTTTTGGTACATTCGCTATATCCCACGATTGGCGAAGGTTCAGGAACTGAAAATTGTAGAGGCCAAAGATAAAATACTGATGTACACTGTGTCCCAAATTAAGACTCATATGCACTATATTTTGGGAGATATGATCCCTCCAATTTAGGGTTCTAGCCTCTTCCAGAATTCATCCCTAAACAGGACACCTGGGGAACATTGCTATAGCTTGGGCTACAGAGCTCCAAATTGAATTCCTAAAGATGTTCCAAAAATATCACTGAATTTAATTTTTGTGGTCCAAATTTCAGAACCAGAAGATGAAACAGTGACATGTGGCAGTCCGTACAACTTCGCTGTTCTGAACAGTCCTGTAACGGGTCACTGTGGGAAATGGATCATAAATCCAATTTCTGAAACCAATTCTAATGAAACCTATGGGGTTGGATCAGGGACATACGAGGTTACCTCAATGCAAAATTTCAGACACATAGGAGGAGTAATTTCATAGATATCATAGAAACAGTGACAGGCATTTCTGCAGAAGAAATTGGAAAACTAGGGCTTCCTGTTCGAGGAGCTTCCCTCCACTATTTTCAGAAAAGGAGTACATTATATAGCTCCATTTGAAGAGATATATATTTCCATCCAATAATATCTTAAATATTCCAAGTTTTGAAAATTAGGGTTTCTCTGACAAACCCTAAATCAGCTCGCTCTGGAAGCGGGACGAACGCCTCAAATCAGTAAGATCTAATATTTTGCTATTTGCATTTGAGGTTCTCATTTGATAAGCTTGGTAAAGTTGACAACTTCCAAGCATGGAAGTATTTGATATCTCTAAAGAAAATGAATTGGACACCTACATAAGTAGATAGGTTCCAGTTCCATACGGAGATGAGGCTCAAAGCCTTACACAAGAAGAACTTGATCAAGGCCAAGAAGATAATTGTTGATTCAATCACGGATCAACTTGTACCACAAGTGTCTTCCCTAAAGACACCGAAGATGTTTGATTCCTTGATCAAGCTATTTGAAGATAAGAACTTAAATCAGAAGATGGCTTTGAGAAAACAGTTGAAGAATGTGAAGATCCAGAATGCAGAACAACTTGAAGCACTAGAAGAAGAAGTGGAGAATGCAGAAGTGGTGATAGCCACCTTGAATGGCCTCCCAGGATCATGGGATTCATGCAAAGAATGTATGCCAGAAGGAAGTAATTGCTTTCAGCTCGACTCATGAGAAGAGAAGAAGAAGATGGGAGCAATTGAAGATCAAGCTCTCACCATTCAAAGAAGATCCCTCAAGCGATGAGGAATATGAAGAACTCAATTCTTGTCATTTGGATAAGAAATGATGATTTCATGAATGAAGAAGATGATAAAGCAGAATGATCAAGATGGAGTCTACCCACAAAACAAATAAAAGATAAGTATTCAATTGTCATTTCATGATATTGTTTTGTTATACATTTGATTATATTCAGTTGATGTGTTATGCATGATAGATTGTTTGCATTAATGATTGTATACTACTAATATGCATGTGATGGGTAAGTAGCTCATGGTGCTATACAACTCTCTCTTGCTACTTATCAAACCTCTTTGCTGACATATTGGATTAGTGCACAATCTCAATAATGTCATGGTAGAGATGGAAGGAATCTAGAAAGTTTATGTGAGATATGGATGAATGTTGTATTGACTAAACAGTTGCATGATGCATAAGGATTTGTTGTTATGCATATGTTTTATGAAATAGTTCTAACCATGAAATTGGTGCATTTGAATTGTAGGAAAAATCCTGTACAACCTCCTACAAGAAAAGAAGGATGAGACTTGTTCCGAAGAACAAGTGATGACAATTCAAGATTCACTCCAATAAACATGAATCTGAAGCTCCCAGGGTTAGAGACACCATGACGGAAGAAAGAGCTTCAGAAAGTGGTAGATCCACCTTGAAGGATGAAGAACACCATGGGTACAAGAGATAACTCAAGATGAAGAAAAGAATGCTATGAAAGAAGCTATGATAAAAAATAAAAATAAAAATTAATAATAACAGTTGATCATGGGGAATAATGTATACGATATGATTTCGAGACATAAAGGGAAGTACGTAGTATCTTCCATATGGATCTACAAGAACAAGTGTACAAAGCAAGGTTCGTGATTTTCCTAAGAAAGAATAGACTATGACATGACATACTCTATTGACCAGTGTATATCAAGCATAGAACCACCTGTACAGAATGAAGAGGGAAGATGATACTCCACTTCAGGGGGAGTGACTACAGAAAATTATATCTGAGTTCGACATGATGGATAGCTTCATGATGGATGAAGACTTTACCAAGAGTAAAGTGGGTTCCAACCTTCAAGGTTGAATGCAGAAGACTAGGATATGTTGATGACCTGAGAAGACAAATTCATAGAATATGTTATGATACTAGAATGATGTTTGGGATATAGTACTCAAACCAGAAAGCAAGAATGTGGTATCTTCCAAATGGATTTGCAAGATAATATCTGTTGCTGATAGAAGTAAGGTAATACTTGTGGCTAGAGGTTTTTATCGGAAAGAGGGAATTAATTCTGAATAGACACTTAGTCCAGGAAGCAAGGTACACTTCCTTCAAAACTATCATGGTAGTTTCTTCCATGATGAAGTAAAGACAAGCCTTCCTTAATCGTATGATTGAGGAAGAGTTTTACATCGAATAGTCATGAGGATTTGAAGTTGAAGACAAATGGAATCAAGTATGCAAGTTGAAGAAGGCCCTCTAAGGCCTGAAGCAAGCTCCCAGAGCTTGGTATGGAAGAATAGGTAATTTCTTGATGAGCATGGGCTTTGCCAAGAGTAAAGTCAATCCTAACGTTTCCTACAAGGTTGAAGACGATGAACCTGTCATTCTATTACTATATGTGGATGACTTATTCTTGACAGGAAATGAGAAACAATCATGGAAAGCAAGAAGAAACTAGCAGAAGAATTTGAGATGAAAGACCTTGGGTTAATGCATTATTTCCTAGGTCTGGGAGTATGGAAAAATTCAGAAGGAATATTTCTCAACTAGGGAAAGTATAGAGATATTGAAGAGATTCAACATGTTGAAATGCAAAGTCATGTCCACACCCATGGACTCCATCCTGAAGCTGTTAGCTGATGACTCATTAGAGTTAGTGGATGTGACTCACTACAGACAAATAATTGGGTCAGTGATGTACTTAACAAATACCAGACCAGACATTTGTTTTGCTTTGAACACCTTAAGTCAATATCTTGTTCAACCAAGACGGGTTCACCTAGTAGCTGCAAAACATGTGATGAGATATCTAAAAGGGACTATAGACTTTGGTCTATACTATGATGGTAGCCATGAGTATAGATTGTATGGCTACATAGATGCAGATTGGGCTGGAAGTATCTCAGATAGGAAAAGCACATCAAGTAGATGTTTTTGTTTGAGGTCTGCTATGAGTTCATGGTTTAGCAGGAAACAGTCCAGTGTTTCTCTTAGCACGGTTGAAGCAGAATACATAGTAGATTGCTCTACTAAGTTGTGAAGCCATGTGGCTTCAGAAGCTGATATCAGGTCTCTTTGACCTGAAGATGGATACTACAATGATTCTATGTGATAACCATAGTTGTGTTGACAAAGAACCCTGTGTTCTGATGTAACACATAGAAATCCAGTATTTCTACATACAAGATAAAATGCAGATGATGATATTGTAGATGCAGATGATGGTGATTCAGTATTTCTATACTAAATATAGAGATGATGATGTTTCAGTATTCCCATACTGAAGATATAGATGATGATTATTTCAGTATTCCCATACTGAAGATATATATGATATTTCAATATTTACATAGTGTAGATATAGATGATGGTGATTCCGTATTTCTATACTAAATATAGAGATGATGATGCTTTCAGTATTTCTATACTGAAGATATAGATGATGATGATTCCGTATTTCTATACTAAATATAGAGATGATGATGCTTTCAGTATTTCTATACTGAAGATATAGATGATGATTCTTTTAGTATTCACATACTGGTGATACAGATGGTGATAGATCAGTATTCAGATACTGAAGATGTAGATGATGATGGTTTGGATGATGATGTACTAACGAAGCCTCTGCCTCGAGTAGAGTTCGAACACTTTCGAGACAAGCTTGGTGTTGTTCGGAAAGACCTTCCTCGAAAGGGGGAGTAGTGATGTTGCAGTGGGATTGTATCATCCCTATGCACTTGCCCTAAAGTGACCCGGAGACCTCAGTCTTCAAGAATGATAAGGGATTGTATCATCTCGGGACATCTGTCCATAATGGATCCGGTGACCTCGGTCCTCGAGAATGTGATGGGATTGTATCATCCTTGGGCACTTGCCTTAAAGTGATCCAGAGACCTCGGTCTTCGAGAATGAAGATGGATTGTATCATCTTGGGACATCTGTCCATAATAGATCCGGTGACCTCGGTCCTCAAGAACGTGGTGGGATTATATCATCCTTGGGAACTTGCCCTAAAGTGATCCATAGACCTCAGTCTTCGAGAATGAAGAGGGATTGTATCATCCTGGGACATCTGTCCATAATAGATCCGGTGACCTATGTCCTTGAGAATGTGGTAGGATTACATCATCCTTGGACATCCTCCTAAAGTGATAGGGACTGATTCTCCCGTAATCAATCCGGTGGCTTCGGTCCTTAAGAATGTGGTAGGATTGCATCATCCTTGGACATAGTCCTAAAGTGATAGGGACTGATTCTCCCGTAATCAATCTGGTGGCTTCGGTCCTCGAGAATGTGGTAGGATTGCATCATCCTTGGACATAGTCCTAAAGTGATAGGGACTGATTCTCCCGTAATCAATCCGGTGGCTTCGGTCCTCGAGAATGTGGTAGGATTGCATCATCCTTGGACATAGTCCTAAAGTGATAGGGACTGATTCTCCTGTAATCAATCTGGTGTCTTTGGTCCTCAAGAATGTGGTAGGATTGCATTATCCTTGGACATAGTCCTAAAGTGATAGGGACTAATTCTCCTGTAATCAATCCAGTGGCTTCGGCCTTGAGAATGTGGTAGGATTGTATTGTCCTTGGACTTAGTCCTAAAGTGATAGGGACTGATTCTCCTGTAATCAATCCGGTAACTTCAGTTGTCGATAATGTGGTGGGATTGTATCATCCCTGGACTTTAAGTCCAAAAATTATCCAAATACTTTTTGTCTTTGAGTTGTGGATTGCAGTTTGTTGCTGATTATAATGATGTCGTATTGATCGAAAGATCAGAGTATGATGACATACTGATCGAAAGATCAGAGTATGATGATGACGTACTGATTGAAAGATCAGAGTATGATGATGATGACATACTGAACGAAAGATCAGAGTATGATGATGACGCACTATGATTATGATGTTTATGATCGAAAGATTAGAGTATGATGATGATGTTTCTGATCGAAAGATCAGAGTATGATGATGATGTTTTTGATTGAAAGATCAGAATGTGATGATGATTATGATCGACAGATCAGAATATGATGATGATGATGTTGCTGTTGATCGAAAGGGCAAAGTGTTGATGATGATATTGCTGATCGAGAGGTCAAAGTACTGAAGATGTTGCTGTTGATCGAAAGGTCAAGGTGCTGAAGATGTTGTTGCTGATTGAAAAATCAAAGTGTTGAAGATGTTGCTGATCGAAAGGTCAAAATGTTGAAGATGTTGTTGCTGATCAAAAAGTCAAAGTGCTGAAGATGTTGCTAATTGAAAGATCAAAATGCTGAAGATGTTGTTGTTGATCGAACAGTCAAAGTACTGAAGATGTTGCTGATCGAAAGGTCAAAGTGCTGAAGATGTCGTTGCTAATTGAAAGATCAAAATGCTGAAGATGTTGCTGATCAAAGACTGAAAATGTTGATGATGATGAAGACTAAAGATTGAAGATGAAGACTACATGATGTTGAAAAGCTTCCAATGATTTATAGATGTGTTACCATGCTGATGTTGATGATGTCCCCTATCTATACTCTTGTTGTTGTTGATGTTGCTGTAGAATACCCTTCTCATTAAGGGGGAGTGTTGAAATATTGTAACTTCAAAGAATATTCTATATGTATCTTTTTGTGGTCCCCGATGGTCCTACCGAGAGAACCACTTTTATTACATTGTACCTCGATGCTCCTAATCGGAAGAACTAATAAGAGTCATGAGGTAGTCCCCTCTAATTGTAAAGGTGGGTCATCAGCACCCTAGTGTGGTTACTTGAGCCTACATGTGTAACTCGAGCCTACATGATTTAACTCAAGCCTACATGTCAAATGAGTTAACTTAAGTGAATGGATGAATATAAATAGAGGTGTAGTGCTCCTCATTTGAGATACACACACTCTCACTTGTGTAGTGCATTAGTGGAGAAGAGAAGTAGTTGGAGAAGGAGGATGATTAGGCTTTGATCTCCTTGTTGGTTTTATCTTTTATCTTTTTGGGGCATCTATATTGAGGAAGCTTTTGCTGGGTTTTTCCCTTTAGGGTTTTCCCAAGATAAATCTGTGTTCTTTTTTTATGGTTGTGCTTATCTATCTTTCAGTGATCCTGTTTATATGCTTTTGTCATGAAAATGAAATGAAATACTGATGTCTTAGCTAAGCATATGAAAAATTAACACTCATGTGAGTTGGGGAAGCTCAATGGGCTCCCACTCGAATTCATTAGAGGAAATTTCAACTCAAAATGGGCCTTTTAACACTAATTCAAATTACATGTCACCATGTGTTAGCCAATGAAATTGCTTTAAATTTAAATACCGTATAGGTCTTAAACAACTTTTTAATATAAATTTGGGGATAGGTATCAAAAAAAAAAAAATTTTTTTGTTCGTATTTTTGACATATCTCCCTATGATTTTACTCAAATTTCGATTGGAAGAGATCATTGGATGCAAAATTAAATTCTGCATCCAACAAGTATGCACTCGAAATACTTTTGATGGACCCCTCTACCCTAAAAACAATAAATACCTAAAAAAATGTGATGATGACATCATCATCATGTTTTTTAGGTATTTCTTTTTCTGGGGGTAGCGGGGTCCGTCAAAAGTATGCCGAGTGGGTACTTGTTGAATGCAAAATTTAATTTCGCATCCAACAAGCTCTCCCGATCGAAATTTGAGTAAAATCACAGGGAGATATGTCGAAAATATGAACAAAAAAGTAGTTTTTTTTCTTTTCTTCCTACAAAATTAATAAATATTATTTTGTTATTTTAACTATTATTTTATTATTTTTCTTAGGAGGCCCATTTTGAGTTGAAATTTCCTCTAATGGGGGGAAGATGGAAGGCTGAGAAAGGGAGGACACGTGGCAAATCATGAGCACACACCCTAATTCGAATTAGCTTGAGTTTGTGGATGGATTGGTAAACTTAGAAGGATAAGGATGTTTATAAAATATAGGAATGAACCAAGAGAGGGGATTTTGTTCATTTGAGAAATTGTCATTTGTGAATTGTGAAAGCTAGTGGATGACTAGTTTTCTTGCCTTAGCCAATTTCAAGGGTGAAAGATTCCCATCCAAGTTGGTGTTTGGAGAGGCCACTCAGGTCTTTCATGGAGATTTAATGGAGTTGTATTTGCAGGTGTAATATACACGAAAACTCGTGGTTTCTTCTATTGCAACACTTTCTCTCAACCATTTCCATTTTTTATTGCATATTCTTGCTCATGAAGGGATTGCGCTTTGGGTGAGCTATTGATATCTTTGGGGAATCTTCTAATGCTCCATTATTTTATGTTTTGATTTAAAGGCTCTGTATTTCAAGTTCAAAAGACTCTCAGTTCAAAATACAGAAATATTTCATGTAAAAATGTTAATAAATGAAGAAATAGTGCCATTTCCCCACTATCTTGTTGTGAATCAATTTGATGTTGATGGATTCTAATGAATAAGTAAACTAGTTTATGGATGAATGGACTATTATTTATGTATTTAAATTTCAAAAGACTATCAGGTTGAAATACCCAAAATATTTCATGCAAAAATGTTAAACAATGAAGAAATACTGTCATTTCCCCACTATCTTGTTGTGAACCATTGTAATGATAATGCTTTTGAATTAGGAGATATTTTCATTTTCCATTACTAATTGTAATAAGATCAATATTATTTTTTCTTCATTCTCAGAAAGTATCAGGTCAAAATATCAAATGGTTGTATGGAAAAGTGATTATTAATGAGCAAACAATGACCATTTCCCCACTACATTGATGTATGCTATGATAATGTTGATTATTTCGAATGGGAGAATGCCTCTTTGATATATTTATGATGAATGGACTGTCATTTATGAGTATTACAAGTTTCATGTTCATCACTTAAGCATTCAAGGTCATTTTACTCAGTTTAATTGCATTTTGAGAAGGCTTGGTGCCATTTCCCTAGGGGTCGAATTACTGATTTTGTATATGTTTGGGAGAGGTTCATAATAGCTTGTATAAACTGAATAATTATGCATATGAGACCTTAACAATGTCCCTTAAACATCCTATGTATCTGTTCATAAATTCGAGTGGGTTTGGGAGCATTTGAGAAGTCATTTCCAACATTTACCCACGGGGAATTAGAGCCCCAATTTGCTAGTAAAGACTTTTACCTTGAGTAGAATATTAAAAAAGTTTGCAAAAGTAATTGGAGGGTCATAAATCATCCTTGAACATCATATTCAAGTCCTAATATCATTCATATAACTTCTCAGAATATTTGGGAGCATTTGGGTCAATTTAGAGATCTAGACATCAAAACTAGCAAGGGTCGAAATTGGGGAAAAAGTGAAAAATTGGTCATTTAATAAAAATTCAAAAATGGACATTACAAGTACCCCTAAGTACCCCACAATAGCGAGAAAGCCATAGAACACACGTAAAACAACTTTACAGCTTTTTTATTTAATTTGTTCTAAATTATTCACCATATATATATATATATGAAGATGTGTTACAGAATTTGTGGATGATGATCTATCTTAAGAAGACTCTATGTTTATTTTTTGAACTAGGTGGTATGATTCATCATTTAATCTTGGTTGACTAGTTTTCTAGTGGTTTGCTAAGCTATCTTATTTTGTAGAACACTTTCTCTTTAGTAGGTTGTTCTTTGCTCTTCCTTTTATGAGCTTTTTTGTCTTTGGGTAAGATAGTTTCAGATATGTGGCAAATTTTGTTTTAAGGTGGTGCTTAGCTGGTATTTTTGTTTAACTCTTGGACCAACTTTTTTTTCATTTAAATAAAATAATCTAGTATGATATTTGATTATATAAGCTTTACTTTAATGAATAACAAGAGAGATGTTTTTTACATGTGAAAAGAATTAAATGAATAAGTTTATATACATGTGAAAATAATTAAATTAAATTTTATCTTTTATTTTATTTTATATTATATAACACTCTAAACATTAACATAAAAATAATGGAAATATATACTTAGGAATAATGTCTCACGTAAATGGAGAAAAATTAGAACACTCAAATGCAACAACTATAAGACTTATACTATTAGCGCTGTGTTGATAAGTGAGATTTGTTAATCTGCATCTATTTTAAAAGCTTTTGAGTATTTCAGTCAGTAAAACACTGTCAAAATCGAGAAAAGAATGCATCAACTTTCGATTATTCTTGTCCACTACAAAACTCATATGGCCAGCTACCAATTTGACAAAAACAAGATTTATTCGTTCAAAACTAATAATTATCAGATCTAAAGCGCATTATAAGTACAACCAACCATTTTTGGTCCAAAACATTATCACTGCCATCCATATTATTTTCCTTGACATTAATATATATAAAAAAGAATCTACTGTGAATTCAATCAATTCAAAATATATCCAGATCTCCCCATCTAACATGGTGCTAATGAATCACAACCAGCTAAACTATCTGGTTCCCAAAATCGGTGAGGTTAAGGTATGTATAAACATGAGTGCCAAATATTCAGTTTCAACACCAGATACATAACACCAATCCCGTTAATAACTACAAATATATAGAAAACTTAATTGAGCTCTGGAATGCCCTCTAACAATGGTCTCCATTCACCGTTAGTGCCTCTTCTGGTGGCACCACAATTTGTCTTAGCCGCCTTAGACTGAAGCTGAAGCAACAATGAGTACTTCTCCTTCATAGAGCCATCCGAGAGCAAGGTTTTCAGTTCTCGTTTGGAGATTACCATCTTAACCCTCACAATACCGCTGCCATCCTGCACACACTCAGCTGAAAACTGGGGATTACTGTTTCGCCTTTCTCTGCTAATTCCACTGCCGCAGCTGCCATTATCGATGCTCTTACCCTCTGATAAAACGGCGTCCATGGAAAGAGATGGCAAGTTCGGTATAAGTCGTAGAAGGGGAGGTCTGTTTTCCGTTATCTTTCTGTCCGATCTTGTCACCATTATAAATTCTTCATGGCCCATAAGCTCTGCAGAGATCCTGCGGGATCCATGAGATGGTATACAATTACCCATTAATGAATGCGTAACGCTGATTAACTTATACAAATTATCTGTAATATTCTCTGCTTTCCATGACTTGTGATGTATTATAGCATAGCTTTGCCATAGAATGAGAGAGGAAGAGCAAATGTAGTGGTTGTACCTACTACGGAAGGTTGGTGGCCTTTTAACTGCAAGGCTCCACAATGTCCCACATTTCATGTGCGTCCAGTAGCCTCCAAGTTTCCCATCACCATCACCGTCACCATCACGCGTCCTCATATCGGCATGTCGACATCTGTCATAAACATTTAGTTCAACCATGTGGGTGACATAATCCCTAAGGGCCCAGGGCTAATCACATTCACTAGTAAATATTTAATGCAACGACCGAACCCATGTGGAGTTCATGTGTGTTTTATTTAGAGTATTTCGATGGTTAGGTGAAAGGTGTGTGGCTGATAGCTTTCTTTGTAATTTTGAGGTGTTTCAGAACCAGCTGTGTGGGCAAGCTTTAATGGGAAGGAAGTTGTGTAGCAGGTTGTTGGATGTTTAGTAATTTGTCGTCGTTGGATCTTTAGTAATTTGTCGTGTAATTTTTTTTGTTGATTGTTTTATAACTATTTATTTTAAAAAAATTTGCTTAAACTTTAATGGAGTAGATTGGACAGTATACACTAATTTTTATTTTTATTTTTAAATAGAGTAGAGGTTTATATATTTCCTCATGCTAAAAATATCTATTTTTTAAATTTTTTTTATCTAAAATTTGATCAAAGATAAGATTATATAATTTATATAGTTTCTTGTGTTTAAGTTTTAAAGTTGTAGGTTTAACGCGTTGGTCTTTAGTAATTTTTATCTAAGATTTAGTAATAGTTAAGATTATATAATTTATATAGTTTTTTTTTTTGGTGTGTTTAAGGTTTAAATTTCTATGTTTTAAGGGGTGAGTATTTAATAATTATATATATATATTTTATATGCTATTAATTGTAAAGGTTAATTATTTTTAAGAAATTTATGTGTTTTTTAAATTTATATGTTTAATGGGACAGTGCAAGCTAATGAGGGTCACTTTTGGCAAGTTAGATGCAAAAATCAGCAATCACTCAATTTAATTTTTTTTTAGATACTTACACAAAATATCTTGCTTTGAGTAAAAAAGATTAAATGTAGGAAATTGAATCACGTTTCCAAATATATAAGGTTTATGTATTGAAATTTTTTATAACTATGTCAAATTTCATTTTTCTAACAGTCATTTTTTTAGGCAAATGATATGGTATATGTTTTTGTGGGTGCAGCCTTTGAGGTCTTAAATGATGCTTTCGGGATACAAAACTTTGCAGGCATGTAGAGAACATATAACACTAGTGCAGCGCTATTTTTTGAAAATAAAATTAGTAATTTTAATTTTTTTTTATAATTATCTAAGTTATCATTCCTCGAAAATGATACATCTTTTGTGGGTGCATCCTTTGAAGGTCTTAATGAAATAATCATGAAATGGGTTTTTTATAGAAGCTAGATGTTAGTGTCTTCTAGTGCATCATATAAATTTTTTTTTAAACGATTACAAATTGAAAAAGTTATGTGAATAACACTAACGACATGTATTTTGAGTTGAGTTAGGACACAATAGAAATTGAAAACAAATAGGAAAATATAATATTTTTTAATAAAAATTATATATTTAGAATCTGCAGAAAAAATGATATTTATGTTTAAGATTTCGTAAAAAATGACTGTGTAGCATACTGTAAGGAGTGTGTAAATAATGACTTCTTCAGAAAATGGGGGAAATTCTCAATTAGCTATGGTTTATCATGTACCATAGCATAGGTTTGGTATTACTGAAGCAAATTCTAAACCATACACATAGGACTATTGGTGACATGGGAGTAAGTAAATTGGCATGTTTAAATTCAAATTACATTTCCCGCCTTGTAGAATTTATAAACGTGTGCATGTTATATAACTACAAAATGCAAGCGTGTTATATAACTATAAAACATATGCGCATTATATAACTATAAAACATGAGCGTGTTATGTAACTATAAGACACGAACGTGTGTTGTAGAGCTAAAAATATAGCACTATGTGTAATATATCAAATGTATGGATAATAGTTTAGAAGGGGTGGGGAAGGGTCAAGGGCCTAGGAAGATGTTGGAAGTTCAAGTAGGGATGGTTAATAGTTGAGAGGGGGTCGGGAATGGTCAAGTTCCTAGCGGGATGTTGTAAATTTGAGTGGAGAAAGGGGGATAAGGTGGAGGGGAGGAAGTGGGTGATGTTTTGATGAGAGAGAGGATTGGTGAACGAAAAAGTGGATATGGAGTATTAGAGGAGGAATATGATGTGTTGGAGGAGAGAGGCAAAGGAGGAGGAAATTGAAGAGATGGGAACAAGATGCAATAAAACATATAATAGTGTAACACCTCAGTTTTTACCCCGATGAATTAAATATACATGATACATATATTGTAAATAATCATGGTGCGGAGCTAAAGACCAAGGCTCCACCATCGATTGGCTATGTTATGTTTCGGATTGAAATTGTCACCAATGGTATATCAGGGCATGCAACATACATATTAAGTTGTGGCATCATGTAGCTATGCATTTTAATTAAATAACTCAACCAACTATGTTCACTGCAACTAAATTGAGAAGGGGCATGATTCTCATGAGGATAAGGAGGAGGGGGAATGTTAAACCTTAAGCCATGGGGGGGGGGCATGGGGGGGGGCGGGGGGGCGAAGCCATGTGTCACCACTCTTTTTTATTTGATCATCTTCCCTTGTCTTATCCAACTACCACTTTAATGTTCTGCTGAGTAGTTGAGGCAGTTATTGTTGGGGAGTGGGGTGTGGCAGGATTGTCAGTCCTTGCCCACATGCACACTCCACCAGCAAATCGAACCTCACGTTGGGTAGAGGAAGCGAACTCTCCATTATTCCACTCTCTCCACGATGGTGCTGAGGAAAAAAAATACTCCCACACTTCCCACTTGCCATTCTCCATTACCGCTCATCCTCACGCAGGGGGACGTCATGTTCCTCATGCAGAGGATTCTTTCTGTTCGGTCTCACGCAACTAGGAGGGGAGACATTTTGGCTGTCATTCACATTCTCCATAGAGTGGTATCGGGTGCGTTTTCCCTCCAAATTTCGGGGTCTGGTGTAAACTTCCCTCACACACAAGTTGGAGGTTTGTTTTTTCTTCCCCATTGTGATATGTGTAAGCTTTTTCGGTGGCTTCGTTGTTTCGAACGGGCTATTGTTTCCCCATGTTTGTTGGCTATGTTTACTGTTATGTTTTGGGGCTGCTGTAAGTTGCTTGGGAGTCGTTTTGGCCACAATAGGGATAATAACGACTTAGGACTCATTTTCCCTTGTCCAAGCGGTAATTGCTGGTTGACTGCATGCATGCAGTGGTTGGTCTTCGAACTGTGTTGGGAGTAGGGATGAGGGCTTGGTTTGCTTGATAAACCTGGTGTGTTTGGGAACCACACAAACCGAGCTAGAGGGTTGGCTTTCTTCTCCACAACCCCTAAATAGCACTAGAAGGGAAGTTAGGGCCCGAGGGACTGTGTAGCAGAGAAGGGACTGATTCCTTGTGTTGGTGTGTGTGGGTGTCTTAGAAGTCAGGCTAGTTATGGTGTAGGTGTCCCTAGCTCTGTAATGAGCTCACTAGCTTATCATTTGGCCTTTCCCAGCTCCTGGATGGCCTAATAAACCCAACTGTGTTGGCTTGGCATGTTTTGTTATCTTGGCTATGTGTAAGCTTGCTAGTTCCTTATTCCTTAGGGTATCATGCCCGTCTCGAGGGTGGTAGCATTGCTGAGAGATTAAGGAGCATCCTCGCCCATGGTTGGGAGGAACGTTGCAGCGACATAGCTGGTTGCGGATCAAGTTCTCTATAAGATAAGTATTCTTGCCTAACTTACGTCTGCAATCATATTTACCATTGATGAATGATGATATACATAATAAATGCCGATCTGTATATGCATGAATGTTGATTGATATGTTTTGTTTCCGTTGTGTATATGAATGATTATGTTTCGAAATATGTTTTATTTTTTTAAGTATCATGCTTCAGCATTATATCAATATGTATGTTCACGTTCATGGGGCTAGATGCCCGTATGTTGCTGTAAAGTAGCGTCCTCTTGCTTAGTCGAAGGGTCAGGCACGTTACAGTATGATATCAGAGCCCTGGTTGCAGCATGGGCCTGAATGGGCCATGAAAGGCCAGTTAGCAGAGACAGGCTGCCAGAGAGCAGCAGGAAGAAATCTGTGAATAGTAGAACATTTTGTTGAAGAAAATTTTTCTAAGGGACATACCATCGACGCATCGGAAGACTCAGTGGGGAGCCCTTCCGATGTAGTGGACAGCTAGTTGAAAGGCCGTCTGATACAGACTTGGCATTGGTGAAGCTTAGTTGATTTGATCGACGATATTTGGAAGATGTCTGAGCTGATGCATCGACAAGAATTAGCTGATCTCACAGCCGACGTGGTAGCAGAGAAAGAATTTTCTAAGTGTTCGTCGACGAAACTTAGTGAAAGTGGGAGCAGGAGTTTCAGCGGAGATCAGCCAAAGACTGCCAAAACGTCGGCTCAATATAGTTGAAGGAACACCTGATATTGACTTTCTGTGTCGGTGAAGGAAAGAGGAATTAGTCGAAGGTTAGATTAGACGGATTGACAAAATCTAGAGGATAAATTAGCCGACGCGGCGGCAAGAAAATTTCAAAAATTTGTTTAAGTGTTGAAACCTATCAGCGACCGGCAGAATTTAGTTGATGAAGTCACTGATGGACGTCATCTGAAGACATTAGAATATCAGACCGCTGATGAATGTCAAAAAAGTTTAGTTGTTTGTGTGGCCGACGTTGTGGCTGAATAGTGGGCTATCCTTCCGATGGGGGGTAGAGACTTCAACCGTCGATGCCGCAGTGATTAGTGCTTCCAACAGCCGATGAGAAGAAAATTTGAAAATTTTGTTTAAGTATAAGGTCATCAGAAAGTTATTAAGTATCAGATCGCTGATCGGGAACGTTAAAAGGTTTGAGGACCCGTCATTGTGGCAGTCTAAGGTACTACCCACCCGATGGTTGGTAGGTCCAATAGCCAATAATGTCCATGGAACCCACTATGAGATCGCTTTCCGCCATTGTTGCTACCTAGGAGACTAACCGTCGATACAATAACATAGCCGATCGCCGACACATCGAAGGTAAGTTGCCGTTTGGATCACCGCAACGACATAAAATGTAGTGACTTGGATCACCATTGTGTAGATATTAGTCCTTCCGATGGTTGATAGGCTTGTGGCCGCGAAAGACATTGAATATTTATTGGTCACCGTTGCGGAAGCCAAGATGACTAGCCACCCGACTGCCGATGCAATGCATAAACTGGTTTCATCACCGATTAGGTTAGGAAGGTTGGATACGGATCCGATACAGCAGAAGAAAATAGGTGAACAATCCTTGGCGTCGCCGATGTAGATTGGAAATTTGGGCGATTTGCCCGCCGAAACGCCGAAAAATTAGTGTGGAAGAGACCCGATGAAGAGAAGGAAATTTTGGGTTTTTTGAAGTGGCAATTTTCTTAGCAAATTCCAACTGTTTTAGTAGATTTCAGTGGATTGTCTGTGGATTATAGAGCTGAACACGAGAGAGAAGAAAATTTTGTGTTTTAAGCAAAATTATTGTTTTATGAAATTCCAGAAGAGGAAGGTAAGTAGTTTTTATTTATATTGATGATATGCATCTAACAGTTTGCTGCTAACATGTTTGTAGAATTATAAACACCTCCAAGAGCAGTATTCCAGGTAGAATTGTGTGGTAAATCAAGGGGTGGTTCAGTCATGAGAACCCAAGATGGGTATGATTCTTGGGATTCCTACGAGCATGCAATAGATGCCATGGGAGAAAATGACCATAATAGAAATGATGACATAGAGTCTAATGGAAGGAGATTCCAAGAGACACTGTTAGATGTTGCAGCCACCATGAGAAGCTTGGTTAAATCCCAAGAAGAGCAGCATCAGTTGAATGTTGCTACGTTACAGATTTTGACAGATTTGCAAAGGAAGATAGACTCTAGACGGGGTACATCAAGGCTAGAAGGCAGTAAGAGCAGCACTAGGAGAAGGAGAAGGACTTCTAGTGGACCATCTGATTCTGAAGAATCCAGTGGAGATACAAGTTCATCTTCTCATAAGAGGAAAATAATAAGACACCATAGGGATTTCTCTTGGGATGAATTTAAGAAAGCTAAACCTCCTACATTTGATGGTGAGATAAAGACTAGACATGAGGCCGAAGCTTGGATTTTTGGGATAAAGAAGTACTTTGAAATGCAGGATTACTCAGGAAACATGAAAGCAAGAGTTGCCATATTCAATCTGAATGGAAGAACATCCATTTGGTTGGAACACTTCAAGCAAGTAAGGAGGATTAGTGAAAGGAAACTAAAGTGGAAATAGTTCAAGAAGTGTTTTAGGCAGAAGTACCTCTCTAACAGGTATTATGATGACAAGATTAAAGAGTTCCATGAGGTGAGATTGGGACAGCAGACCATGGATGAGTATGCAAATAAGTTTTTGGAACTGTTGAGGTATGTCCGGTACATCAGAGATGAAAAAGTGAAGGTCCAACGGTTTCTGAGTGGATTGCCTCAAGCCTATAAAGATAGAATTGAGTTTTATGAACTGAGAACTCTTGAAGAAGCCACAAGGAAGGCTAAGTATTGCTATGAGCAAAGAAAAGGTAAACCTGATTACCATAAGGCATGGAAGGACAAGAAGAATGAAAAATTTGACCAAAGGAAGAAAGGTTTCAAACCTTCTAGATTCAGGAATCAGTAGAAGCAGCCATCCTAAGCTGTGAGTAATCCAGTTGGAGTGACAGGTGGAAAGCCTAAAGATCCACCAGAGGACCACTTCAATGTTGGAGATGTGGAGGGCCCCACATGTACAAGAATTTCCCACTTGATAATGAGAGTGCAAGGCCAACTTATAACATTCAAGAAGCAGAAACAGTGGGTCAAGTAGCAAGGGAAGTCCCTAGAATTTATGCAGCACTAGAGGACTGCCAGGAAGATCACCAGTCAGCTGTGGTTGAAGTTGCAGGTAAGATTGTTGAACAATCTGTTTCTATTTTGATTGAACCTGGTTCTATTCACATTTACATTACTCCTAGAATAGTGGAGATTTGTGCTTTTAAGAAGGACAAGCATAGGAAACCTTCACTAGTTCAGCTATCCATGGGGACTAAGAGAAAGGTCAGTGAAGTGGTAGAGAAATGTCCATTGGCTATGAATGGATTGATCACTTGTGTATATCTGAATGTTCTACCCCTTGGTTCCTATGATGTTCTCATTGGAATGGATTGGTTATAAGCTCATCGAGTGAATCTTGACTGTTATAACAAGACTTTTGAATGCATGGATGAGGAAGGAAACCCAGTAGTAGTGAAAGGTATTTCGAAGGTAATTTCAGTAAGGCAGGTTTTAGCCATGTAGTTGAAGAAGTTCTGTAGGAAAGGTTGCCAGTTGTATGTAGCTCATATTCTAGAACCAACAGGAGATGAAACTCCTAGGTTGGAGAACTATTAGGTGTTACAGGAATTCAAGGATGTATTTCCTAATGATATTCTAGGACTTCCTCCAAAGAGGGACATTGATTTCACCATTGAACTTGTGCCAGGAGCAGCACCAGTGTCTAAGACACCCTGCAGGATGAGTACACCGCAGATGCTAGAGTTGAAGATGCAACTGCAAGAGTTGCTGGAAAAGAAGTATATCCGACCGAGTGTGTCTCCTTGGGGAGCACGGTTCTGTTTGTGAAGAAGAAAGATGGTACACTCAGGTTATGTATTGATTATAGACAGTTGAACAAGGTTACTGTGAAGAATAAATATCCTTTTCCTAGGATTGATGACCTCTTTGATCAAATGAGAGGAGCAAAGGTATTTTCCAAGATTGACTTGAGGTCTGGTTACCATCAGGTGAGAATCAAGGATGAAGACATTCATAAGACAACCTTCAGGACAAGGTATAGACATTATGAGTTTGTAGTGGTACCATTTGGTCTCACAAATGCACCAGCTACATTTATGTTCCTTATGAACAACGTCTTCAGCAAGTATTTGAACAAGTTTGTTCTTGTTTTCCTTGATGACATTCTTGTTTATTCTAAGAATGAGGAAGAACATGAAGAGCATTTGAGATTGACATTGCAGGTGCTCAGGGAACATCAATTGTATGCAAAATTGAGCAAGTGTGACTTCTACAAAGATAAAATTCAGTATTTGGGTCACATTATCTCAGAAGAGGGTATATTAGTAGACCCTGAGAAGATTGAAGCCATTATGAATTGGCCTACTCCAAGAAATGTGACGGATGTAAGATCTTTTATGGTACTTGCAGGATACTATAGGAGATTCATTAAGGGATTTTCTAAGGTTTCACATGCCATCACTTCTTTGCAAAAGAAGGGGATAAATTTCGAATGGACTTCGAAGTGTGAAGAGAGCTTCCAGTGGTTGAAGAATCTTCTCACCATTGCATCAGTATTGAAAGTTGCAGATCCAGAGAAGGATTTTGTGGTATGTACCGATGCATGCGGACAAGGGCTTGGAGGAGTCCTTATGCAGGACAACCACGTGATATGTTATGAGTCAAGAAATCCAAAGGAGCATGAGAAGAACTCTGCCACTCATGATCTAGAGCTTGCAGCCATAGTACATGCCCTCAAGATGTGGAGGCATTACTTGATGGGTAGAAGATTTGAGCTCAGAACAGACCATTATGGTCTGAAGTATTTGTTTGATCAGCCTACTTTGAATGCTAGGCAAGCAAGATGGATGGAATTTTTATGTAAGTTTGATTTCGAAATAAAGCACATAAAGGGAAAAGAGAATAAGGTGGCTGATGCGCTCAGAAGGAAGGTACATGAAATGCATGTGGCATCTCTTAGTATTTGCCAATCGAATTTAAGGTAACAAATTGTTAATCATGTTGCCGGAGATGAATTGTATGAGCAGGTAAAAGACAAATTACAGCAGCAAAGTCTTGAGAAGAAGTATGAGGGATATAAATTGGAAGAAGATAGACTTCTTACTTATAAAGGAAAAGTTTATATTTCGAATGTAGCAGATTTGAGGAGAGTTGTTATGGATGAAATCCATCATGCTCTATATTCTGGTCACCTGGGATATCAGAAGACAATTGCTACAGATAGAAAGCAGTTCTTTTGGCCAGGAATGAAAAAGGATATGGCTGAATACATTTCAAGGTGCATGAAATGTCAACAGGTAAAGGTTGAACATCGACATCCAGCAGGCTTGTTGTATCCTTTACTAGTTCCAGAATGGAAATGGGAAGTTATTTCCATGGATTTTATCACAGGATTGTCGATGACTTGGAGACAACATGATTCCATCATGGTTGTGGTAGACAAGTTGATAAAGGAAACAAATTTTATACCGGTTAAGTCTATGCATAATACTGATGACATTGCAAAGATATTCATGAAGGAGATTTTCAAATTGCATGGATTGCTAAAGGCAATAGTCTCTGATAGAGATGTCAAGTCCACTTCCAATTTTTGGAAGGGGTTGTTTGCAGATTTGGGTACAAAGCTAAACTTTAGCACTGCCTACCATCCTCAGATAGATGGGCAGACAGAGAGAGTTAATCAGGTGCTTGAAGATATGCTTCGCATGCATGTGATGAACAAACTAACCAAGTGGGAAGATTACTTACACTTGGTAGAATTTGCTTATAACAATGGATAACAGGCATCCTTGGGGATGAGTCCGTATGAAGCTTTGTATGGAAGAAGGTGTAGGACACCAATGACTTGGGATAACCCAGTGAACAGGGTTGTGCTTGGACCAGAATTGCTCAAGGAAATGGAGCAAGAGGTTGTAAAGATCATACAGAACCTGAAAGCAGCACAGGACAGACGAAAAATATATACAGATAAGCATAGGATGAACATATAATTCAGTGTTGGGGATCATGTTTACCTCAGAGTGAAAGCAAATAAGAGTTCCTTGAAGCTTGGAAGTTGTGCCAAGTTGTCACCGAGATATTGTGGGCCGTTTGAAGTGCTTGAAAGAATAGGGCCAGTTGCATATAGACTTGCATTGTCTGCTAGTACTAGAGCTCATAATGTTTTTCATGTTTCTTTGCTTAATATGTACATGATCCTAACCATGTGATAAATTGGGATGTGATTCAGGTGGAACCCAAGGGAGAGTTCCAAATCAAGCCAATGCGCATCCTTGACAGGAAGGTCACAATGATATGGAACCAAGCCATAGGGTAGGTAAAGGTGCAATGGGAGCATTATGGACCTGAAGAGGCTACATGGGAGCTGGAGGATGCCATGCAATTGGCACATCCATTTTTGTTCAATTCTGCGAAACACTGAGGCAGTACCAGTGTAGCATTTTGTTCAAATTTTGTAAAGCACTGAGGATAGTGCTATTTAAGGGGGAGGGGAATGTAACACCCCGGTTTTGACCCTGATGCATTAAATATACATGATACATATATTGTAAATAATCATGGTGCAGAGTTAAAGGCGAAGGCCCCACCATCGATTGGTTATGTTATGTTTTGGATTGAAATTGTCACTGATGGTATATCAAGGCATGTGGCATACATATTAAGTTATGGCATCATGTAGCTATGCATATTAATTAAATAACCCAACTAGCTATGTTCACTGCAACTAAATTGAGAAGGGGCATGATTCTCATGAGGATAAGGAGGAGGGGGAATGTTAAACCTTAAGCCATGGGTGGGGGGGGCAAGCCATGTGTCACCACTCTTTTTTATTTGATCATCTTCCCTTGTCTTATCCAACTACCACTTTAATGTTCTGTTAAGTAGTTAAATCATTTATTGTTGGGGAGTGGGGTGTGGCATGATTGTCAGTCCTTTCCCACATGCACACTCCACTAGAAAATCAAACCTCACGTTGGGCAGAGGAAGCGAACTCTCCATTATTCCACTCTCTCCACAATGGTGCTGAGGAAAAAAAACACTCCCACACTTACCACTTTCCATTCTCCATTATCGCTCATCCTCATGTAGGGGGACATCCTGTTCCTCACACAGAGGATTCTTTCTGTTTGGTCGCATGCAGTCAGGAGGGGATCCATTTCGGCTATCATTCACATTCTCCACAGAGTGGTATTGGGTGCATTTTCCCTCTGAATTTTGGGGTCTGGTGTAAACTTCCCTCATGCACAGGTTGGAAGTCTATTTTTTCTTCCCCATTGTGATCTGTGTAAGCTTTTCTGGTGGCTTCGTTGTTTCAAACGGGCTGTTGTTTCCCCATGTTTGTTGGATGTGTTTGTCGTTACATTTTGGGGCTACTGTAAGTTGCTTGGGAGTCATTTTGGCCACGATAGGGCCAAGAACGACTCAGGAGTTGTTTCCCTTATCCAAGCGATAATTGCTGGTTGACTGCATGCATAGAGTGGTTGGTCTTTGAACTATGTTGGGAGTAGGGATGTGGACTTGGTTTTCTTGATAAACCTGGTGTGTTTGGGAACCACATAGACCAATCTAGAGGGCTAGCTTTCTTCTCCACAACCCCTGAATAGCACTGGAAGGGAAGTCAAGGCCCGAGGGACTGTGTAGCAGAGAAGGGACTGATTCCTTGTGTTGGGTGTGTGTGGTTGTCTTAGAAGTCATGCTAGCTCGGGTGTAGGTGTCACTAGCTCCATAATGAGCTCACTAGCTTATCATTTGGCCTTTCCCAGCTCCTGGATGGCTTGATAAACCCAACTGTGTTGGCTTGGCTGATCCATTGTTTGCCTGATAAACCCAACTATGTTGGCTTGGCATGTTTTGTTATCTTGGCTATGTGTAAGCCTGCTAGTTCCTTATTCCTTGGGGGATTATGCTTGGCTTGGGGGTGGCAGTGTTGTTGAGAGATTAAGGAGCATGCTGGCCTATGGTTGGGAGGAACGTTGCAACAACGTAGCTGGTTGTGGATCAAGTTCTCTATAAGATAAGTATTTTTTCCTAACTTGCATCTGCAATCATATTTACCATTGATGAATGATGATATACATGTTAAATTTCGATCTGTATATGAATGAATGCTGATTGATATGTTTTGCTTCCATTGTGTATATGAATGATTATGTTTCAAAATATGTTTTATGTTTTTAAGTATCATGCTTCAGCATTATATATATATATGTATGTTCACATTCATGGGGCTAGATTCCTATATGTTGGTGTAAAGTAGCGTCCTCTTTCCCAGTCGAAGGGTCAGGGATGTTACAAATAGTGGTCATAATGAGGTAGGGGGTTGAGGAGAAGGGATAAGTTGAAAACAGAGAGAGAGAGAGAGAGAGAGAGAGAGAGAGAGAGAGAGAGAGAGAGAAGGATGTGGAGAGAGTGTGAGAGAGAATAAGATAGAGAGGGAGGAGGGGGTGAGTGAGGGATTAAGATAGAGTGAAGGAAAGAGATATTGAGGGAACAATAGAAGGTGTGTGTATGTGAGTGGTGACGTGGGAACATACACAAGGAGATAAAGGTGTAGGTTCACACATGTAGAGAGAGAGAGAGATGGATGGTGTCACCATCATATCCATCATCTTCATCATGTTGATCATCTTCATCACCATGATCATCATCATGATCATCATGTTGATTGTCATCATCTTCATCATCATGAGCATCATCATCATCATCCTCATTATCATGACATTGATCCTCACCATCTTCATCATCATGGTGTTCATCATCATCATCATCATCATCATCACCATCATCTTCATCATCATAATCATCGTTATCATCATGTTCATCATCACCATTATGTTAATCATCATCGTCATCATGACCCTCATCATCGTCATCATCGTATTCATCATCATCATCACCATCGTCACCATCATCTTCATCATCATCATCATGTTGATCATCATTGTCTTCATCATCATCATCGTCATCATCATCTTCATCATCACCATCATGTTGATCATCATTGTCTTCATCATCATGATCATCAACATCATGATCATTATCATCATCGTAATTATGTTCATCATCATTGTCTTCATCATAATGATCATCATGCACAAAGGTAGGGAGGGCTAGCGAGTAATTCATAGATGGATAGTGAGTAAGGCACATGTGTCTTCATCATCATTGTATTCACCATCATGATCCTCATCCTCATCCTCATCATCATCATCATGTTGATCACCATTGCATTCATCATCATGATCATGATCATCGTCGTCATCATCATCATCATCATCATCATGACCCTCATCATAATCATCATCATCATCATCATTATTATCACGATGTTCATCATCATCGTCTTCATCATCATGACCCTCATCATCCTCCTCCTCCTCCTCATCATCTTCATATTCATCATCATGACCCTCATCATCATCATCGTCGACATCATCATCATCATTATCGTCATCTTCATCATCATCATCATCATCATCATCATCATCATCATCATCATCATCATCATAATCATCACCATCACCACCATCATCACCATCATCTTCATCATGTTGATCATCTTCATCACCATCTTCATCATCATCATCATCATCATGTTGATTGTCATCGTCTTCATCATGATGATAATGATCATCATCATCCTCATTATCACGATGTTCATCATCATCGTCTTCATCATCATGATGTTCATTGTGATCATGATCATGATCATCATGATGTTCTTCATGATCGTGATCATCATTATCATCATCATCATCATCATCATCATTGTCTTCACCATCATGACCCTCATCATCATCATCATCATCATGACCCTCATCATCATCATCATAATCATAACAATCATCATAATCATCATCATCGTCATCATCATAACCATCATCATCATCATCATCATAATCATCATCATCATGTTGATCATGATCATGATCATGATCATCATAATCATCATCATGTTGATCTTGATCATGATCATGATCATCATAATAATCATCATCATCATCATCATCATCATCATCGTCATGTTCATCATCATCGTCTTCATCACCATGATCATCATGATCATCATCTTCATCATCAAGGTCATCATCATCATCACGATAATCATGATCATGATCATGATCATCATCGTCATCTTCATCATCATCAGCAGCACCATCATCACCCTCATCATGTTCATCATTATCATCATCATCATGATGTTCATCATCATCGTCTTCATCACCATGATCATCATCATCATCATCATGGCCATCATCATCATCATCAACGTCATCATAACCATCACAAGAAGCATCATCTTCTTCATCACCATCATGTTGATCATCATCGTCTTCATCATCATCATGATGTTCATCATCGTCGTCTTCATCACCATGATCATGATCATCATCATCATCAACAACAACGGATCATCATCATCTTCATCATCATCGTCATCACCATCATGATAATCATCATTGTCTTCATCACCATCAGTATCATCATCATTGTTTGCATCATCATAATCATGTTCATCATCATCATCACCATCATCACCATCATGATAATCATCATCGTCTTCATCACCATCAGTATCATCATCATCATCTTCATGGTCATCATCATGTTCATCATCATCATCACCATCCTCACGTTCATCATCATCATCATGTTCATCATCGTCTTCATCATCAACATCATCGTCATCTTCATCATCATCATCATCATCATCATCGTGATCATGATCATGATCATGATTATCGTCGTCTTCATCATCATCATCATGTTCATCAGCATCAGCACCATCATCATGTTCATCATCATCACCATCATGATGTTCATCATTATCATCATCATCATGATGTTCATCATCATCGTCTTCATCACCATGATGATGATCATCATCATGACCATCATCATCATCATCAACATCATCATAACCATCATAATCATCATCATCTTCTTCGTCACCATCATGTTGATCATCATTGTCTTCACCATCATGATCATGATCATCATAATCATCTTCATCATGATGTTCATCATTATCATCATCATCATGATGTTCATCATCATTGTCTTCATCACCATGATCATCATCAAACGATCATCATCGCCTTCATGATCATCATCAACAACATCATCATCACCATTAGTATCATCATCATCGTCTTCATGGTCATCATCATCATCACCATCATCATGTTCATCATCATCATCATGTTCATCATCGTCTTCATCATCATCATCATCGTCATCTTCATCACCATCACCATCATCATGATCATGATCATCGTTGTCTTCATCATCATCATCATGTTGATCATCATCATGTTCATCACCACCACCATCATCATGTTCATCATTATCATCATCATCATTGTCTTCATCACCATGATCATCATCATCATCATGACCATCATCATCATCAACAACATCACCATAACCATCATAATCATTATCATCTTCTTCATCGCCATCATGTTGATCATCATCATCTTCATGATCATGATCATGATCATCATAATCATCATCATCATCATGTTCATCATTATCATCATCATTGTCTTCATCACCATGATCATGATCATGATCATGATCATGATCATCATCAGATCATCATCGTCTTAATGATCATCATCATCATCATCACCATCATGATAATCATCATCGTTTTCACCACCATCAGTATCATCATCATCATGTTCATCATCATCATCATGTTCATCATCATCATCATCATCACCACCATTATGATAATCATCATTGTCTTCATCACCATTAGTATCATCATCATTGTCTTCATGGTCATCATCATGTTCATCATCATCATCATCACCATCATCATGTTCATAATCATCATCGTCGTCGTCATCTTCATCATCATCATCATCATCATCACCATCATCATCACCATCATGATAATCATCATCGTGATCATGATCATGATCATCATCGTCTTCATCATCATCATCATCATCATCATCATCATGTTTAGCATCATCATGTTCGTCATCATCAGCACCATCATCATGTTCATCATCATCACCATCATCATGTTCATCATTATCATCATCATCATCATGTCCATCATCATCTTCTTCATCACCATGATGTTCATCATCATCATGACCATCATCATCATCATCAACATCATCATAACCATCATAATCATCATCATCTTCTTCATCACCATCATGTTGATCATCATCATCTTCATCATCATGATCATGATCATCATAATCATCATCATCATCATGTTCATCATTATCATCATCATCATCTTCAACACCATGATCATCATCATCATCATCATCATCATCACCATCACCATCATGATAATCATCATTGTCTTCATCACCATCAGTGTCATCATCGTCGTCTTCATCATCATCATCATCACCATCATCATGCTCATCATCATCATCATGTTCATCATCATCATCATCATGGTGAGAGAGGGAGGGATGGAGTAAGGGAGAGAAAGAAACATATAGGGAGGGATGTAGAGAGAATGAGGGAGGTATATTTAGAAAGAGATAGGGGTATCTAGGGATTATTGGGGGTATAAAGAGAAACATTTATATGCATGAAAAGAAGGGAACACTAAAAACATTTGCTTTGTTTCTAACCATAGAAAACATGTGTTTTCTTATAATTTTATTCATTGCCTTAGCCGTGCACCTAACCTATTAATTGTGCTTAACACTATCGTGTACGTGTTTTACTTCTACAAATCGCGTACATGTTTTTACTCTATATAACATGTGCACATTTTAGGATTGTAAAATAGTGGATTGCTTTTTTCCGAGAGCAACTTTACTTTGTCTTTACGAAAATTCGATTATCGCGTGTTTTTTTTCAAGAGCACGAGCTTGCCTATGGAAATACTCACAATACACATTCTCCATCATTCTTTTTGTTATGCAGGTGCAGCATTGAGGACATATTTCATGGTTGAGGAGCACACAGGATAAGATATCAAGCTTCAATATCATTTCATAGTGATGGTGGATATACATAATTGTACAAGAGAATAAGCTTGAGGAACAATTTATGATTTAACTTTCATTTGCTTATTATTCAAGAGAACCAAAGGTAAATTTTCTCATTCATCATTGTTTTGATGGGAAATATGAACAACTGAGAAGGAATATTGAAGCACCTTAAAGGATCAATAGTTATAAAGCAAGTTAAAGGTTTGAAAGCTTGTAATTGAGGAGCAACAAAAACAAACTATATTGAATTGATCATTGTGGTGATGGGGAATGTATGTAACCGAGGAAGAAAATCAGCAAGGAAGAAGAGACCTCAAGAAATCATTGAAAAAGAGAAAGAAAAGAATAGACATGATGAATCAGAGGCTTTCTTTGGAAACTAATACAAATCCAATTATAGAGGATACCACGGTTCATCCTATTAATCCAGTACAAGAAAAAATGAAGCAGTCACTAGAGGGACCTTCAATTTCCACAATAGTTGCTAAACAAGCAACCCATGGAAGTATTCAAGAAGCAAAACGTAGGTGCTCATTATGGGATGTTTCAAATCCCACATCAAGTCAAAGTGATAAGTTACCATCTCAAGACAAAGCTCATGAAGAGGCATTGGACATGGGGCCTACTGTTGAAGAGGCATTGGACATGGAGCCTACTGTTGAAGAAGAAAATATTATCTGGACCATCAATGAGGATGTTGGACTTCCACCATCCAACTACCAGGAAGACAATGAAGGACAACAAGTTGCTACTGAAATGCCAGAGCGTATTGTTTATGCACTAGATGATAGAATTCCAGCCCCCTTACCTCCATTAGAAAGTACACATTGAAGAACTCCAAAGCATATATAAGTTGATGAAGGACTCCTCAATTCCATTGAAGGTACGCTATCTAAATGTAGTATTGCTTATCAAACTCAACATATACTAAATAAATATTTTGTTTCTAAATGTGTTGGAGATAAACATAGATTATTTTTATCATTGTTAAAATATAGGGGCATGAATATTGTTAGGAAATCATTAGGGATAAATATGATAAAGAATTTTGGACCAAGTTTTCATATAGTTAAAATATTAGTAGATTCCTTTGGTAAAATTGGTAAGAACACACATTCAAAGGACCGCAATGCGGCTCGTCGTGTGTTGTCACAAGCAATTGTAAATAAGAACACCAGGGTCCTTCATTTTCTCAAGCCTACATCTAAACTAGTTAATTTGAATGTAAAAACCCTCTGTAGGTATTCTATTAGAAGAGAACATATTGACAAAACCACTCAGACAGATTTTTGTTCCTTTCTTGGTCAGTTGCAACGTCATGACATGAAGCTAGTTGATGCAGTAAAGGGACTAGTGCAGAGTTTTTGGCATGATCACACAAGGCATTCTTCAAACGAGAAGGATGTACTAAAACTAAGAAGGGGTTCAAAGGACCTTGAACCACATATTAAGCATCTTCTTGATAAAACACAGACATAACTATATGAGAAATTTAGGAATGAACATAGACAATTGAATTTGGGGAAAATATCTTTTAAGATATGTAAGCCCTGGTATGTTAGAATAAATACTCTTCGTAACACTTATTGTTGTAGATACCATGTAGAATATGAATATTACTATGAAACATTTTTGTACATTCGTCATGTGTTGCATACTAACCATGTGCAGGATTGCTCCTTGACAATACCACTGACTTCATCAAGAGAATTCATTCATAGTATCATGTGCAATAGGCTTGAGGGGCAAACATACTATGCAAAATATTGTTTGGATGGAACTTGCTCCAACTGTACTAGAATGGCATTATTGAGCCAATGTATGCACGAGAGTGGAGGCAATGAATTTGGGAATACGGTTACAAACATTAAAAGTTTCAAATATATCAGCTATGAAATAGTCCTAGGGAAAGAAAGCAAAAAAATACAATTGGTGACATCTCATGTACATGCATTTATCTATAAATTTATGTTAGAAGAGTTACATTTCATTCCTTACGTATAAAAAAAACTGATATTGAGATCATTTTGTGTCAAGTGGTACAAGTTAGTGACTTCGTCAAGGAATTTATTGAAAAGACACATCAATATGTTTAGCATGTCCACTTGGCACGATGGCAGGATGAAAAGTTTAGAATATGCAGAGACACATTTCCCCATGGTACTATACTTTCAATTGTATATTTTGCCAAGAACTACACTCTGCAACCTCAAAATGAGATCCAAAGTCAGTATGATCACTCTGAGCAGGTTTCCTTGATGGTGCATATCACATATAGTTATGGCCCAAATAGCAGTGAAGAGCAAAGAGAAATTCTAAAGGAATATCACTTCTACATAAGTGATGATAGGTGCCATTACTTCCACTATGTACATCATTGCTTCATCATGTTCTATGATCATTTGAAGGGCAGGAACATATAGATGGATCGACACTGGATTTGGTCTGATGGATGTGCTGGTCAGTTAAAAAATGCACGCATATTTCAATGGTTGTGTTCATTGCATAAAAAACTACAAAGTTCCACATATGTGGAACTATTTTGAGACTGGGAATGGTAAAGGAGAGCATGATGGAGCCATAGCATGTGTCAAAACAACCCTACGAAGAGAGAAATTGAAATTATCTATAGTATCTACTATTTGAAATGCTCAATCTATAGTCAGGTGGTGCACGTCAGTAATGGGAGAGGAATCAGCTATGCGGGTAGAATCCACAAGAAAGAGACATGTGGAGATATTTTTTTGGGGAGGTGGTAGACATAGATTGTTCACATGCATGGGAATGCAAGAATGTTCTTGGGACTAGTGGATTTCATTCAGTTCAAAGCTCTGATAACCTAGTATTTGAAATTTGGACCAGAAAACTCGCTTTTTTTTTCCCGCCTTGTTGTGATGGTGACTGGTATGTGTGTGAATCATTGGATTGGGTCGATGGATGGGATCTCATATCACTTCCACTTGATCAGCATGCAATTGTTGAGTTAAATCCATTGGAAGAATACCTATCATCTATTTCTATAGATTTGATCATGTGTTAGACCTTGTACAACCTGGTATGATGCATTTCCTTAGCATTTTTTTGTTTATTTATGTAGTCTTGAAACTCACATTAATGGCCTTGTATCACACGAAAAATATTTGATCATATACCTACAATCATATTATGCTGGACACATATACGCAGTGGTTTCCTCAAAAGATAGTGAAAGGGGTGGTGATTACTGGTTGGCACGTTGTATAGAGGGAAAGAAAACCCTCATTATGTTCATGACCGATGATGAAAACAACCACTTCCCGATCGAGTTTATGGTTGTTAAAGGTGAATACCTTACACATGAAAACAATGCAAGAAAGAAGGGTGGATATGTTTACAGGGATTACAAACCAAGTGCAAGTGTGTATCACTTTACCAACTTAATCATTGGTACAAACCTCCAGGTACGAACAATGCCTAGTCGAAATTCATCGAAGGTACGCTACTTCTTATCGGATACAGAGCATGATAGACTAATGGAGACCATCATTATAAGAGATGATCCATAGTGCTTGGTTGTATGATAATAGGTGGGATATAGAATGATGAGGTAGGTATCATAATTTTAATTTTTCCATGTATGTTGCTTATGAATATGTCAATTTTGTGGTCTTGATATGTGAAATTTTCAATAATGTTGTTTATAAATATGCTAAAATTTCTCTTGTATGTCAATTTAATGAACATGCCAAATTTTACATATGATCAATAAACCCTATATATCAATCATATGAACATTTCAAGATCTCATTCACATGATATACATAACATTAGAATACATACATGTACCTCTTTAGGTCATACTTGTCAAAATTCTTTGTAGGCTCTCTTACAGGACTAAAACCCTAATTTTTCAAGTAGGTAATATTGTAAATTTTTTCAATTGATATATAAAACTAGGATGATGGAAACAAGATGCCGCAACGATAAATTTCTGTTTTAAGGCTTGTATAATTTCCTTCTTGAAAACTCATCTCTTATACCATGTTAATTTTTTGATTATAACCATTAGTTCAATGCATAAGGTAACCATTAGTTTAAATAAAGAATTTAACATGTAGGATCTAGTATCTGGAGGTGACCTGCAACTCACCAAAGATTGATGCTCGGGCCTCTGATTGATGAACCGTCGATTCCATTGGATTTGTGACATGGGATTTTAGCTAAGGGGGCCCCTCTCCATCCTGTCCATTTCCCAGTGACCACCATATACGGTGGTTTTTGAAACTAGGTTTTTGCTCAGTAGGGGACAATGATTTCCATGCCAATAAGGGCCAAACTTGGAAAGCCATGAACATTGGGAATGCGGCTAGCTTTGCCATATTTCCCATGCCCAAAGGCGCTAGAAGGAGTTGATGGAATTCAAATTTGCGGCTCCGTGAATTTCTTTTTACCCCTATACAAGTCCACTAAGTGTCTTTGAACAATATCTTGAGGTGACTTGCAACTCACCATAGATCGATGCTCTGGCCTTCGATCGATGAACCTTCAATTTCGTTGGATTCGTGCCGTGGGATTTTAGCTAGGGGGACCTCTCTCTCTCCTGTCCCTTTCCCAGTGACCACTGTATATGGTGGTTTCTGAAACTAGGGCTTCACTCAGTAGGGGACAATGTGTTTCATGCCAATGAGGGACAAACTTGGAAATCCATGGACGGTGGGGATGTGGTTGGCATGGCCATATTTCCCATGCCAAAACATGCTAGCAGGAGTTGACGGAATTCAAAATTGCAGCTTCGTGAGGTTTTTTTGACCCCTATACAAGTCCACCAAGTGTCCCTGAATGGTATCTAGAGGTGACCTACAACACGCCACAGATTGATGCTTGGGCCTACGATCATTGAACCATCAATTTCGTTTGATTCGTGATGTGGTATTTTAGCTAGGGAGGGCCTCTCCCATCTGTCCATTTCCTAGTGACCACCATATACGGTGGTTTCTGAAACTAGGGTTTCACTGAGTAGGGGACAATGAATTCCACGCCAATAAGGTCCAAAATTGGAAAGCCAAGGAAGGTGGGGATGTGGCTGGTGTTGCCATATTTACCATGCCCAAACACAGTAGCAGGAGTTGACGAAATTCAAAATGGTGGCTCCGTGAGTTTTTTTTAACCCCTATATAAGTCCACCAAGTGCCCCTGAATGGTATCTAGAGGTGACCTGCAACTCGCCACAGATCGATGCTCAGGCCTCCGGTCGACAAACTGTTGATTCTATTGGATTCGTGACATGGGATTTTAGCTAGGGCACCCCCTCTCCCTCTTTTCCATTTCCCAGTGACCAGTATATACGGTGGTTTTTGAAACTAGGGTTTCGCTTAGTAGGGGACAATGCATTTCATGTCAACGATGGACAAACTTGGAAAGCCATGGATGGTGGGGATGCGGCTGGAGTTTCCATATTTCCCATGCCCAAACACATTAGTAGGAGTTGACAGAATTTAAAATTACGGCTCTGTGGGTTTTTTTTGACCCCTATACAAGTCCACCAAGTGTCCCTAAACGGTATGTGGAGGTGACTTACAACTCACCATAGATCGATGCTAGACCCTCCGATCGATGAAATGTTGATTTTGTTGGATTCGTGACATGGGATTTTAACTAGGGGGGCCCTCTCCTACCTGTCCATTTCCCAATGACCATCGTATATGGTAGTTTCTGAAACTAGGGTTTCTCTTAGTAGGGGAAAATGAATTCCACACCAACGAGGGGTAAACTTGGAAATCCATAGACAGTGGGGATATGGTTGGCGTTGCCATATTTCCCATGCCCAAACACACTAGCAGGAGTTGATAGAATTCAAAATTGTGGCTCCGTGAGGTTTTTTTGACCCCTATACAAGTCCACCAAGTGTCCCTGAATGGTATCTAGAGGTGACCTGAAACTCACCACAGATTGATGCTCGAGATTCCGATCGATGAACCATTGATTTCGTTGGATTTGTGATGTGGGATTATAGCTAAGGGGGCCCTCTCCTACCTGTGCATTTCCCGGTGACCACCGTATATAGTGGTTTTTGAAACTAGGGTTTCGCTCAAGAGGGGACAATGCATTTCATGCCAACGAGGGCCAAACTTAGAAATCCACAGACGTTGGGGATGCAGCTAGTGTTGCCATATTTCCCATGCCTAAACTCACTAGCAGGAGTTGAGGAAATTCAAAATTGAGGCTCTATGAGGTTTTTTTTGACACCTATACAAGTCCACCAAGTGTCCCTGAATGGTATCTGGAGGTGACTTGCAACTCGCCACAGATCGATGTTTGGGCCTCTGATTGATGAACTATGGATTTGGTTGGATTTGTGACATGGGATTTTACCTATGGGGGGCCTCTCCTACCTGTCCATTTCCCGGTGACCACCGTATATAGTGGTTTCTGAAACGAGGGTTTCACTCAGTAGGGGACGATGCATTTCATGCCAACAAGGTCCAAACTTGGAAAGCCATGGATGGTGGGGATGTAGCTGGCGTTGCCATATTTTCCATGCCCAAACATGCCAGCAAGAGTTGATAGAATTCAAATTGTGGCTCCATGAGGTTTTTTTTACCCTTATACAAGTCCACCAAGTGTCCTTAAACAATATCTGGAGGTGACCTGCAACTCACCATAGATCAATGGTCGGGCTCTAATCAATGAACCGTCAATTCTATTGGATTCATGATGTGGGATTTTAGCTAGGGGGTCCCCTCTCCCTCCTGTCCATTACCTGGTGACTTCCGTATACGGTGGTTTTTGAAACTAGGGTTTTTCTCATTAGGGGACAATGCATTTCATGCCAACGAGGGCCAAACTTGGAAAGACACATACGGTGGGGATGCGGTTGGTGTTTCCATATTTCCCATTGTTATATTTTTAACATTAAGCTAGAATTATATTAGGATATTTAACTGAGAGAATAGCAAGCACAACAATAAAACATAAGAGACAATGAACACAGTGTTTTTCCTTGGGGAAACCATAAATAGAGAAAAACCTGCAACTTCCTCAGAGATAGAATCAACACCAAAAGTAAAACCCAAAACAGTAAGATGATCTCCCAATAGTAGTAGCCTCTTTCTAGCCCCAACAACTTCTTCTCCCTCAACTATGCGCTACAACTGAGTGTGAGTGAGTGTGTGATAAATAGAGAGGCTCACTCTCTATTTATACTAATTCCTGACTTAACATTGAATCACTAGGGCCGACTTCACTAGGTGAGTTTAACAACCCTAGGGCCCCAAAACTGCGGGGAATTTAACCCTTGGACAATAGGAGGGTTACCCATATTGACTTGACATGGCTTGTTTATATTATAGAAACTCCCAATCAGAACATCGGGGCATGACATGACTCAATTACGTTACAAATACTTCCCAGAATAAACATCAGGGTACAATACATAAGAAATACAAGCGAATACATTCTGAAGTTACAATTACATCAACACTCCCTCTTAACTAGGAAGGTATTCTCTCGACACAATTTATCAGCACAAGTCTTCTTCTCAGTATCATCTGGATCATCATCGAGTCCTCATCATCTTCAAGTCATCTTCATCTTCAAGTCATCTTCATCTGGATCTGGATCATCACTCGATCTGGATCATCATCACTGGATCTAGATCATCACTCGATCTGGATCATCTCTAGTTCTGGAACATCTCTACTGGATCATCACTCGATCTAGGTGCTATCTCTTGATTCTTCTTGTCATAGGAAGTTCTACAGAGCCAACCCTTTTTCATGCTAGTTGCAGGCCTAGCCTCCATGTAGGTATTTTCCAGCACTTATATCTGACCCTAAGTCAGAATGGCTCGCTGAGAACTTATATTTAATCATGTAGGAACCAATCCTATAATGACATTAGAAAGGCATGCCCAACACTCACATATGACCATGTGGGAACACATCCCACAACCCTATCAGAAAAGCCCAGCACTCACATCTGACAACCAATGTCAGAAAGGCTTGACACTTGCATTTGACCATGCGAGGAACCAATCCTCCATGCCAAAAGGGCTCTACACTTACATTTGACAACCAATGTCAGAAAGGATCTGCACTTACATCTGACAACCAATGTTAGAAAGGCTCAGCACTTACATTTGACCATGTGAGGAACCAATCCTCCATGTCAAAAGGGCTCTGCACTTACATATGATCACTGTAGGAACCAATCCTACAATCACCTCAAAATGGCTCTGCACTCACATCTGATCATGTAGGAACCAATCCTACAGTCACATCAGAATGGCCCTCAGTCCCAGACTAAGCTTTCCTAGTAACTTATTAGGTGCCTCCATTGCAAGAATGGAATTCAGCGCTTATATCTGATCATGTAGGAACCAATCCTACAGTCACATCAGAATGGATCAGCACTCACATATGACATAGAAGGAACCAATCCTCTCACCATGATAGAATGGCTCAGCCCTTACATCTGACCATGGAAAGAACCAATCCTCTCATCATGTCAGAATGGCTCATGGACTCATCACTTCCCTTTGGAGGGAACCTCAATCTGGAGAACACCAAGATTATCCCTGAAGTACTCAAACTTCACTCTAGCTAATGGCTTTGTCAACAAATTAGCTATCTGTTCGTCTGTCACAACATATTGGAGCTTCACTGCTCCCCTCTGCACCATATCCCTGATATAGTGATACTTGATCTCGATATGCTTCGACTTGTCATGGAACACCAGGTTCTCCGACAACTTCACACAACTCTAGTTGTCACAATATATACAAGTAGCATCCAACTGGAGATAAAATAAATCAGATAGTAGCTTCCTCAGCCATACTACCTCACAACTAGCTGAATAAGTTGCAACATACTTTGCTTCAGCTATACTTAGTGCCACATAGGATTGCTTCCTGCTAAACCAAGATATCACACCTAATCCCATACTAAAGCAACACCCTGAAGTGCTCTTCCTATCGATGGCACTGCCTCCCCAATATGAATCAACATAACCTTCCAGGTTAATCTTTTGATTCACCTCATACTTGAGCCCATAATCAAATGTACCCCTCAGGTACCTCAGAATATGCTTTGCAGTAATCAAGTGAACATGTCTCTGATCTGTCAGGAACTGGCTCAATGTGTTCATAACAAAGCAAATATCTGGTCTCGTATTTGTCAGGTACATCAAGGACCCAATCCTCTAGTGATACATCGTAGCATCAACCGCTTCTGATGAAGCACCACTCAATAGCTTCAGGTTCAATGCCATAGGTGTGGTCATGGCCTTGCAGTCCATCATCCTGAACCTCTTCAGGATCTCTACTGCATACTTCCCTTGTCCAAGGGAGATTCCATCCGCATTCTGCCACACCTCCATGCCTAGAAAATAGTGCATCATACCGAAGTCCTTCATTTCGAACTCGGCTTCAAGCTTCCTCTTCATATAAGGAATTAACCCATCCATACCTATTACAAACTGATCATCTACATATAGTAGTAGCATCACTCGGTTGCCATCTTCAACCTTGTAGTAAAGGTTGGAATCTTCTTTACTTTTGGTAAAGGCCAAATTGGATAGAAATTCATCAATTTTTCCGTACCATGTCCTGGGTGCCTGTTTCAAATTGTATAGGGATTTATTCAATCTACACACATGAGACTCCCTGTCATGTGTCTTGAAACCGAGTGGTTGATCCACATACACTTCCTCTTCCACTACACCATTCAAGAAAGCAGTCTTGACATGCATTTGGTGTATCTTCCATTTCATCACTACAGCCAAAGAAAGTACTGATCTGATGGAAGTGTATCTGGCTACAGGTGCAAAGGTTTCTTCATAATCTATTCCTTCTTTCTGTGAGAAGCCATGAGCCACAAATCTTGCTTTGTATTTCTCTATGCTACCATCTACAGCATGCTTGATCTTGTAGATCCATTTGGAAGTTACAACTGACTTCCCTTCTAGCCTTGGGACAACATCCCAAACATCATTCTTCATGATCTATTGATACTCTTCGATCATAGCATCCTTCCATTCTTTATGTTCTACCGCTTTTTCATAGTTGGAAGGTTCTTTATTAATAAAGTAACACAATAAAGCTACATACCCGGAGCAGGACCTGGTCCTCTTTCTTTCTCTGTGATTTTCTGAAGGAGCCCCATATATTTCCGTACCTCGGATAGCTTCTCGTACCCAAGCAGGTTTCCTCTTGTGAGGATTCTTCTCCTGAGGTGGATCTACAGGTTCTTGAGGTTCTTCAAATTCTCGATCTTCTTCTTGAGTTTCTTCGTTCATGGTTGTGTCATGAATTCTGGGTGCTTCAGATTCTTTAGGATCTTCAGCAGGTCTCTTTCTCAATTTGTTATAAGCTGAGTCTTCATCAAATGTTACATCCCTGCTGATGTCGATATTCTTGAATCCTGGGAAGTATATTTTGTAGACCTTCGAGCTTTCAGAGTAGCCCACAAATATACCCTTCTTTCTTGAAGGATCTAACTTTGTCCTCTTTTCTTTTGGAATGTGTATGTACACTGGATAGCCACATATTTTGAGATGGATGACTTCTGGTTTCTTGCTGGAAAAGACTTATTGAGGTGTCTTGTTCTTGAGTATTCTATGTGGAGTATGGTTCTGTACATACACCACTGTTCTAGAAGCTTCTACCCATAGATGCATGCAAAGATCTTGATCATGAAGCATTGCTCTTGCAGCTTCCATGATAGTTCTATACTTCCTTTCTACAACCCCATTCTATTGTGGATTATATGGAGTGGATAACTCCCTCTTAATCCATGAATCTTTGCATAACTCTTTGAATTCATTTGATGTGAATTCTCCGCCATTATTTGATTGAAAGGTCTTGATATTCTTTTCTATGTGGTTATCGATCAAGGCTTTGAATTCCTTGAACTTGCTGAAAACTTCATCTCTGTTCTTCATAAAGTATATCCATGTATTCCTAGAAAAATCATCAATAAAAGAAACATAGTATACACACCCACTTAAAGAACTGGATGACATTGGACCGCATACATCGGAGTGAATGATTTCCAAGATTCCTTTTGCTTTGATTTCACCTCTTGGAAATGTCTTCTTTGTGTTCTTTCCTTTCACACATCCTTTGCAGACTCCTTCATGTTTTGCTTGAATTTCTGGAAGACCTTCAACAGCTTTGCTTTCAAGTGGTAGTGCTCTGTAGTGCACATGTGCAAGCCTTCTATGCCAAAGTTCATTTGGATCTACTGTGTCATGGACCAAAGCTTGTTCTGGATGGCCCTTCAATTTGTATAATCCTCCTTCTTGTTCTCCAATTACTATTGCGTCATAAATAGTCTTTCCTCTTATCCACATGAGGACTTGGCCATCTACAAATGCAACCCTCATGCCTTTTGCATCCAGTTCCAATATGGAGAGAAGATTCTTCTTTGGTCCTGATACAAACAAGACATCCTTCATTTTCATAGACTTTCCAGAGTCTAGCTTGTAGGAGGATTCACCACTACCTTTTATGGGATATTGGTAGTCATTCCCAAGTTTCACATTATGGGGTGAATTATGTTCGGATAGTTTCGCAAAAGATTCCTTGAATCCTGTCATGTGTTTGGAAGCCCCACTATCAATAAGCCAAGCTTTGCTGCTAGGAGTGACAGTTCTCGTGAGAGCAGAGATCATAACATATTCTTCATCACTTGAAGAGTCTTCACTTTCTTGTTTTACTTTCTTCCTAGGAGGATCATCATCCTCAGTAGTGTGAGCATGATGTCTTCTTTTGGAGTTATTATTCTTCTTGGATCCACACTTATTCATGGGACAACTTCTAGCAAAGTGTCCTCTTTCATCAGATGTATAAAATTTGAGTTTGGATGGATCCCTTCTTACAAAATTATTTTTCTGATGAGAATTATTACCTTGGTGATGATGATTTTCCCTTCTACCTTTCTTGGAGTGTACTGTGAGAGCTTGATCTTCACTTCCCATCTTTTCTTCTCGAGCTATTATTTGAGCTTCTTCTTGTAAACATTCTTCCCACAGTCTACTGAACTTGATTAGCTTCTTCCTAGCACATATTCCTTGGATGAAAGAATCCCATGACCTAGGGAGACCATTCAAGGTTGTCATCACAATTTATGAATTCTCCACTTCTTCATCTACTACTTCAAGTTGTTCTTTGATCTGGAAGACCCTTGTAAAGTATGATTGGATGGTCTCCTCATTCTGGGTCTTTACATTCTTCAACTGGTTCCTTAGAGTCATCTTCCGATTTATGTTCTTCCCTTCAAACAGTTTGGTTAGGGCATCAAACATAGCTTTAGGTGTCTTGAGGGAGGACACCTGCGGTATGAGGTGATCCTTGATTGAATTAGCAATAATCCTCTTTTCCATAACCAACTTCTTCTTATGTAATGCCTTAGCCTCATCTTTCTCTGGAACTGGAACCTTTTCATTGATGTAGGAGTCCAACTCATTTTCTTCCAGGACCAGGGAGATCCTATACTTCCAGGCTCAAAAGTTATCAGCTCCCTCTAGATTTTCATCAAGCTTGCTATGATGAGACATCTTAACTAAGAAAATCAAATGGAAATACAAAAGATTTAGATCTTACCAGGTCAACATGTCGGATTTGGATTTGGAGCTGAATTTCTGTAGTGTTGGTCAAGATCAGATTAGGGTTTAAATTTCTCAGAGTTAGGGTTTGATCTTGATCTCTAAAATTTGATTTTGGGGAGGAGATCAATCCACGCCCAGGCTCACTAAAAAATTCCACTTCTGGGGAAAGCCCTAACTTCCGGCAGCAATGTCAAGTCCAAAACTGAAAAATCTTAGAATCAGATTTGTTTTCGACAGAAAGATGCACCCTAGGGAGGAGTGTCAACCCAACCTTCTTTTGCTGAGTATCTATGGAGAGAGATCCAAAAAGTAGGAATCCCTAGTTCCTGCAGCTACACAGTGTCTTCTTCTCAGGTTAGCTATGATACTATGTTATATTTTTAACATTAAGCTAGCATTATATTAGGATCTTTAACTGAGAGAATAACAAGCACAGGAATCAAACACAAGAGACAATGAAGATGGTGTTTTTCCTTGGGGAAAACATAAATGGAGAAAACCCCGAAAATTCCTCAAAGATAGAATCGACACCAAAAGTAAAACCCAAAATAGTAAGACGATCTCCCGATAGTAGTATCCTCTTTCTTTCTAGCCCCATCAAATTCTTCTCCCTCAGCTATGTGCTACAACTGAGTGTGAGTGAGTGTGTGATAAATAGAGAGGCTCACTCTCTATATATACTAATTCCTGACTTAACAATGACTCACTAGGGCCGACTTCACTAGGTGAGTCTAACAACCCTAGGGCCCCAGAATTATGGGAACTTTAACCCTTGAACAATAGGAGGGTTACCCATATTGACTTGACATGGCTTGTTTATATTACAGAAACTCCCAATCGGAACATCGGGGCATGACATGACTCAATTACTTTACAAATACTTCCCGAAATAAACATCAGGGTATAATACATAAGAAATACAAGTGAATACATTCCGAAGTTACAATTACATCAACACCCATGCCCAAACACACTAGGAGGAGTTGATGAAATTCAAAATTGCGGCTCTGTGAGGTTTTTTACGCACTGGGCACAAGTCCAAAAAGTGTCCCTGAACGATATCTAGAGGTGACCTGAAACTCGCCACAGATCAATGCTCGGGAATTCGATGGGAAAACCGTTGATTCTGTTGGATTCATGACGTGGGATTTTAGCTAGGGGGGGCCCTCTCCTGTGTGTCTATTACTCGATGACCTCGTATACAGTGGTTTCTGAAACTAGGGTTTCACTCAGTAGGGGATAGTGCATTTCACGCCAACGAGGGCCAAAATTGGACAATGCATTTCATGCCAACGAGGGCCAAACTTGGAAAACCATAGCCCTAACTAGGGTTTACTATTTAACATGCATGGCCCATAACCATAACTCTACCAGGGAAACCCTTATCGTAACCCTAATCTTATCTTACTGTCACAACTCAGTTCAGAATCAATCTAATGCCCAGCTCAACTGTTTCAAATCAGGTGGACTTATGCTTCAAATCATGTTGATTCACGAAGTCGGTTCTCAGTCTTTGGATTCTATTGTAGTTCCTTTAATGTTGAGTGATTAGTCATTGGATGCATGAGGTTTGTTGATTAGTGTTGTTGGTCGTTGATGAAATGTGAGGCATGTATTGCACTTAGTTTTATTAAATTACACTTGAGCATTGACTTAAATTGTAATTTAATCATCGAAACTCTCAATTTTTAATTAGATATATCCAATTGGTGTGCATGTAGTGAGTTCATTGAAACCTTGAAATACATTGCATTGCACTTATATTTATTAAATTACATGAGCACGAACTTTGACTTTACTTGTAATGATCATCCAAAATCATAATTTCTTATTAGATATCCAATTAGTGTGCATGTAGTGAGATCATTGAAACCTTTAAATATAATAGTTTGTTCTTTTGACATAGTGCATTCATAAGTAATAGATAATCCACAAAAATCAATACAAGAGATTGACACAAGAACATGTGGAAACCAAAGAACAAATTCAAAGTGAAAAGTATCATTCATTTATAACTGAAATGTCAATGTACATGTCTCCAAATGTACACATATATATCCAAAAGTATCCAAAAGTAACCAAAAGTACATGTATCCACAACTATCCAAAACTATCCAAGCCACATGTACATGTATCGAAATGTACATATCCCATAAGACACATAAAAAATCAAGCTTCCTCTTGTTCTTTCTCGATGTTGATCGTCTAGGCACAACTCTAGGACCAGTGTGCATCTTTGGATCCTGCAAATTAAATATCAATTATTAAATTCAACTAACTATGTACTAATACATTAGCTCAATAAAATACCATATCTAAATTAACTCAACAATTATCAACATGTTCATGGACATTGCATGAAACAATTAGTCATTAATGGACATCTCACCTCAATAAGAGACTGTGACAAAGGGGATTGTGTTCCTTGTGTAGCATGTGGAGTTGTTGGTTGAACATCAAGGATGGTCGCATCCATGGTCGAACCAGAGGGGCTAGGAATTGCTGGTGGTGGTGGTGGTTACAATCACCAAATGTTGAAATACTTAGACATGTGCATGAATAAACAATAGACAACAATAACATACTATGTTTAGATCATGTTCAAATAGTTGTACTTTTGCTTGGCTTGTTGTTATTGCAGATGCCACATTGACTGCTGCATCAATAACTCATGCTGTTGGTGGCTACCATCACCAAATGTTGAAATAGTTAGACATGCATGAATAAACATGTGCCAACAATAATAAACTATGTAACAATCATGTTGAAATAGTTGTACCTCTGTGTGACTTGTTTCCATTGTAGATGCAACACTGATTGCTGCATCAACCATCCATGCGAGGTTTTCAATGGTAAACTATGGCTTCTGATGCAGTAAACATGCAAATAAAACATTAACAAAGCATTTTATGCATTGGATTTCAAGTTAACCAAGAAATATCATCGAAGGATATACATTACCATGGTATCAGTAGCTCCATGTCCGTGGACAATTGAACTCTTTCTAGGAGTAGGCCGCCTCATATACACATGACCCTTGTTCACATATGGACTATGAGGAGATACAACTCCAGGAAATGGTCCAGGTGTTTCGGTTGGTGCCTATCGTCAACAAGTGTTCATGTATTTATACATGCCTGATTCAACAAACATACATGTATTTAAAAAATGACATTTTTAATTGTTTACCTGGAGCCCAGATGTTTTCTCTGTCGATACGAATATGGATTCTACCTCCATCAATGCTTTCCCCTGTGAAGGATCTGGCATCTGCAAGTTTAATAATTGTAAATATTAAACCGTAGATAACATTAGTGAACTAACATGTACAATATGTGGAAATTAACAAATTAACAAGTATTAAAAAACTGAATTTTTAAAATGTTTACCTCAGTGTGAGATACGACAATGGGTGCTATATGAATCTCTCCACCAACCAAGGGATCAGTGGATGGAATTTAATGCCCATATGTTTCCTTGGTCGATACGACCATGGATTATACCTCCATCATTGCTTTCCCCTATGAAGGATATGGCATCTGCAAGTTTAATAATTGTAAATATTAGACCATAGATAGCATTAGTGAACTAACATGTACAGTATGTGGAAATTAACAAATTAACATGTATTAAAAAACTCAAATTTTAAAATGTTTACCTCAGTGTGAGATATGACAATGGGTGCTATATGAATCTCTCCATCAACCAAGGGATCAGTGGATGGAATTTCATGCCCCTCTATAGAGTGTGGAACATGGAAATCTGGGGCTTTTCTACTGGCATAAAGCATCAACTACAAGTTCACAAAATTAATATACTATCTCAGACTATACATATGTGTACAAAGAGGAAAATAAATGAAGAATTTATTACAATTAACCATATACATACATCACTCAAAAACCCACTGAATACAACATCTGAGGAAAGAGCATATCAGGGATGACCATACGATGTGCACTCGTGAGGCTCAAATGTAGGTTGGGGATGTGCTGATGGTGATGCACTAGTAGATGGTCCTGCACTAGATGGGGGTATTGCACTAGTGGGTGGTACTACACTAGAAGATGGTTTTGCACTATGGTGACCTGGTGTATGTATGGCACCACGATAGGTGTCCCTTCCTCAACCATATGCTGAACCATAGTGCTATGACAAACAACTGTTGATGCCCAACTCAAATATGCATCACATGTCTGTGGAATAACACGATGTACAGGTGGGACATCTGGCCCAGGAAACTGCCTGCGAGGTGCAGGGATAGGGCGATCAAGGTCTCGAAGACTGGCATTGGGTCAGTTTTGGGGCATCCCCCCACCGATCCCCTGAAACTGCAATATATCAAAATTGTTTACGTGTTTACCCAACATGAACTCTGCATACATATTTTGAAGGAAATAAAGGGGGATTTCCTTGTTGTTATGTGGTGGCATATGAAAAACCATATACCATCAGTCAATCCAGTTATCAACAAATGGATGAAATGTGCACCACTCAAGAGAGATATGAGGCCTATTTGCATTTGGGATTTCCCCTGTGCGAGGGTCCCTAAACAATGAAAATATATGCTCTTTGGTCATTTTCAATTTTTTTATTGCATTTTAGTCAAGCCCATCAGCGTGCTCTTGTCTTTTTCTTTCTCTATATGATGTAATATCATATAGTATGTTGCTTGACAAAGAAATAGTCTCAACAATTGCATCAAAAGTGGATGCAAGTGAACGATGAATCCTATCACCACCACTAAAAGCAGTACTAAGTCCTCTCAAGTGGGAAAGCTCAATCAGTATTTCAGCATTTGTGTCCATAGCCGCAATTGCAATAAAAACATCAATAAGAAAATCATTAGAAACATATACATGGTATATAATGACATCTCTTCAAAATTGAAAATGAAAAATTAAATCAAACTCAGGTAAGCAATTTAATGGTATTCACTTACATACTTTTAAAACTTAAAATTAAACATTTAACAATTAAATAGTAAGTTTCGTTCAACTTATTTCTAGAAGTTAAGGCACTTCTTAACCCTCATTGGTGACTTTTCCATGCACACTTGGGTTTAAACTTCTTTGAATTTAGGAGTGATATTTCGACATGTTTTGGCCTTTACGTCCCTTGGATATGTAAAAGAAAGGAGCAAGGGACTATTAGGACATGTGAGGCAAGAAAAGGGGTGATATAGGGCTGCCACCATATCCTCTAAATATAATTGACTATATCATGGTTGGGAACACTCTCACGATGCACTCTAGGTATTTCATGGGTGTTCACCATTTTCATTATTGTATAAACATGGAAACCAACCAAAAGTTACATGGAAAATGGAGAATTTTTGGACTGGACTACAATTGGTTGTAGATGAGCTTAGAGACTCGACATGTAGAAATATATTACCCATTGTTTTTGCTATTTGAAAAAATGGTTGATAAACCTAGTGATGTAGGGGCATAGACTATTTGAGTAAAGTCATTTATGTCTTTTCTAGGTCAAGGGATCTTAGGGAGACCTAGGGTCTCACATGTTTCTAATTTACTTTATTATGTTTATGGGATAAAAGAAGCAGAATTCAAGTTCTATTTAGTTTAGGTGATGACCTTTAATTAATTAGCACTAGTCCCCCGATGAATACCGTGGTTGTATGGGGGTCTCAGGATGTGTTGACTTGTAATTTGATATCACAGTGAGAAGGTTCGTATATTTCAACTTTTTTTTTCATTACGATAAGGCCAGAGGCACGGAGGCTAAGTCATATGTGCAGAACAAGAGCAAAGTGCCGAGGAAGGTATAATTGAAACACAAATGAGGTGGGTGCTATAACCAAGAAGTGCAAATATTTTAGTGGAAAAATGGTGGTGGCTGCTAAAACAGGAGGAAGGAATAAAACTAGTCATAGTTACTAGTTTTAACTCTGTGTTTATATATATATATATATTGTTGATTTTATATAATACATTGTTTTATGTTTCAAAGGGAAGGCCCGAGAGGCATTTTGTTAATGTGTTTTGGCATTTTGTTTAGGGTGCTTAACTAAGAGGCAATGTATAACTACATACACTTGTGATGAAATTTTGATTATGTTCATGGACAAATAATTGTGATGAAATTTTGACAAACCAATTTACTAATTTTTTATGCATTTTTTCTATTCATGCTTGTGCACATGCATTTCATCTTGTTATGGCCATTCCCGAGGAAACTTAATCAATTAGTATCATGGGGAAATGTCCTTTGAGGGTTGGAAATTTGGGTCTCATGTGGATGGATACATTGTATAAAGGGAGGAGTTCTATACTTTTTGATTTTTGGTTGCATTAGGAATTTTTGAGTTCTTGAAAATGAATTTTGTAATTATTCACTCATCTTGGTTGAGGGAGATGTGAATTTAATTAGTGACTCGGTTATTTCCAATTTTCTAAATAATACAAAATTTGGTTGTTTTACACTATTAAAAAATAGTATTCTAGGTTTAGAATTGACAAAAAGGAATGCTATGGGTGATTGAATTACTTGATTAGATGATAATTCACCTGTGGATTTTCCTCCCCTCCTAGTAAATCAGCTCCTCCAACAATCCACGGCACCAAATTCGCTCCAAATCACTCCAATTCGATGTCGGTTTTCACGTTCCTAATGGGTAGAATAGGCTGTAGGTTTCGGGACTGTCTATATAAATTAATTTTAATTTTACAAATCACGTACGTGTTTTGTAGTTATATAACACATACGTTATATGTTTTCCTATCCTACATGTCCCATGACATGTCAAGCTTGGGTTGAACCATAGAAAGTGCTATGTAGCAGAAACACGTTGTATTTTTATGTAACGTGATCGTGTTTTTGAAAACTAAGATTACATATAAAAAGTTCCTCATCTTCTTGCACTGACCCTAATGGATGGGTGCTTTCGAGTGTTGGTGGCCTTAAAACTATTCACTTTTAATAAATTTTGCTTCCAACTTTGATGCTACAAATTATTGTAGATTGGACAGTCTACAATAATTTTCTGTTAATATTTTTTAAAATAAAGTAGAGGCTACCATATTTTCTAATGCTTCAAAATATCTATTTTTCATTTTGTTTATCCAAAATTTGGTGAAAGTCAAAATTATATAAATTATATAGTTTTTTTTGTGTTTAAGTTTTAAATTTATATGTTTAATGGGTAGGTATTTATTAAATTTATATAATTTTTATCCAAGATTGAGTAAAAGTTAAGATTATATAATTTATATAGCTTTTCGTATTTAAGTTTTAAATTTATATGTTTAATGGATGGGTATTTACTCATTTTATATATAAATTTTCTATGTTTATTAATTGTAAAGATTAATTTTTTTATTTCATAAGGTTGGTTACAAGAAAGATGTCTCTTAATATAATGATATAATGGTTAATTGTTTGAGAAGTGAATATATATATTTATTAATCTTTCCTCTCCTCTACTAAATACATTATATAAATATAATATAATGCATAATATATTATAATGATTAATATATTATATTAGTGATGTCACTTATAGTATGATGGTTAATTGTTTGAGATGTGAATATATATACTCATTAATCTTGTTATTCCTCTACTAAATGTATTATATAAATATATGTATGAAACAAAAGCTTTATATACCATATTGGAATAACTTATTTGAGTATAAAATTTCTCTATCTCCTTTTCTCTTAAAAATAACTCAAAAAATTAACACTTGGATTTACTTAAGCTAGATACTTCAATTTATTTAGGAAATGAAAATATACACATTTTTCAAAACCTCATTAACAACTTCAAATTAATTATTGTTTTTTTTCATTGCAAATATACTTCATTTGTAAGGGAAAATAATATTCATATATCTAGGTTAAAAAATAATTATTATAATTTTTTTAAATAAACAAAATGTAAAAATTTAAATCATTTAGTAATTTTCATTTTTTTAAATATTTAATTGAATACCAAAATAAAAAATAAAAAATAAAATAATTCTAATAAAATTATAACATCAAATTAAATTTCTTATACTTCGAATTTAAAAATAAAATAAAAATTACCTTTTATCTCATCCTCATTGCTGGTTTATTACCTAATTAATAAAATACTATTTGCTAACCAAGCGAGCTCCCCTCCTTTAGCTTTTGAGCTAAAGTTTTATGATAACCTGAAATTAATTTACTGTATATTTTCTACCTTAACTTTTAAGCCAACGTTTTATGATAGCCTAAGCTTAATTTACGATATATTTTCTATTTGTACGAAAGTCCTATGATATATAGGGCTCAATTTATTAGATTTCCTACCTGTACAAGTAAGTGGAAAGTAAATGGAGATCTCGAGCACCACATAAAAAATAAAAAAAATGACCATTAACATTTTTATTTGGCGACAAATACTCTACATTCTGTAGAGCATTAAATGCGACGGTGGTCGCATTGTCCGTCGTCAGATCCTTTCCAAAGTAAGATCCAACGACGGACAGTGCGACCGTCGTGGCATTTAATGCTCTACAGCAAGTAGAGTATTTTTCGCCTTTCTATTTTACATTCCTTTAATTATGAAGTTACGTTGACTTGTCTTAATTTCTATACCATTTGAAAAAACATTGATAAATACATTATATGTCATCGAGCATTTTTACCACAATTATTTTGAACCATTAATAACCATAGGTTGACTTGTCTTAATTTCTATACCATTTGAAAGATACATTGATAAATGCATTATACGTCATCGAGCATTCTTATCGCATTTATTTTGAGCCTTTGATAACCATTCAAAGGTGGTTGTTATTTGGAGTGGAAAATTTAGCTAGTCTAATAATAACAAATCAAGACAACTTGACAAAATTGGCCCACCTTGAGGAGGTTTACAATACAAAGTGTTTAAAGTTAACTTGTGAGGTGGTTGTTATTTCAAGTGGAAATTTAGCTAATGTAATATCATATCAAAACAACTTGACAAAATTGACCCAAAACAACTTGACACAATTGACCCATATGCTAATTTGTGAGTTCTGTATAACTTACATTTCGGTTATATTGATTAGAGTTCAACTTACTTATCACGCGTAATGATATAAGACCTATCATGATTTTAAAACTTTAAATAAATATATTAGAAATAAAGGTGAATGTCATGAATAGTGATATAAGACCCACATTTTCATGTCTCTTAAATACAATATATTAGAAATAAAGGTGAATGTCATGAATAGTGATATAAGACCTACATTTTCATGTCTCTATGTTAATATTGATATAGGCGATGGTGATAAGGTTATACATTGACTTAAATACAATGGATTACCATAATATAAGATACATTATGTTATTTAGTTTTGATTGACATCTTAAGTTGGAGAATATAGAAAATCAACCTACTCTCGTTTTACTGTTTCACATGAATAATTTTATAGTTAGTATGCAAAAATTAAAATTAATCCATATTTATTGAAGATTTTATGTTCTACTTTTTAACTATTTCAATTCAAAAAATATATCTAAAGTTAAGTATTGTTTTAATAAACATTTGTGATGCTACACAATCACAATTCGATACCAAGTCCTTCCACTAAGAGGATAAATAATTATTCTTCTATTTTTTTTTCCAAATGATCCTTAAATTGCCTTTGAAAAGGGAGGTGCAACATGTTATATCAAAACCTATTTACAAAGGAAACACATATCTTCATAAGTTACCGGTTGTGTCTAGTTACAATTCTTTCTTTCCAACACAATTTTACGTTAATTTTATTAAAAATTATTTACATAAACAAAAAAAATGTTAAATTCGATCAAAGCTCAAGTGTGTAACTCCTATTTTGTTTTCTATGGACTTATTTTAATAAACATAGGGCATTGTCAATGGTCAAGAGAGACTTAGAGTTCCAATATTTGAGAGGAATGCTTAGTGACCATTACCCAAATTAGTATTTCTGTTAACAATTCCGAGGTTGACCCTTGAAATCCAACGCTCATAAAAATTTGTAAAGAGTCTCTCTTTGTTCATAAATTAATGGCCCTTACCAATGATATGTTCATGATCCATCTTAGGGTGATATTTGAGAATAAGGTCCCAACCATTTTCATGTAGATGAATTGCAACCATATACGTTAGGACCCTTTTCATGTAGATAAATTGCAACTATATCTTTTAGGAATTAGAGCTCCATGAATTTGTCTTCCATCATCTTATATTTTTCATCAATGATCATCGAAGGTCATTAAATTAAAAAATTATGAGTTATGTTTGAGAATGTAATTTTCTCTCACCTTAGCCTATGCAAGATTAAGATCGAAGAGAAAACACACATTTCCTTATACATGTAAAATAATGAGCTATGAGTCATAAATATTTGAGGAAAAATATTTGGACGTGGACAAAAGATAACCTTGACATTGCTAGAGGACACTCTCAAACATAAAATAATATATTTTGAGGACAGTTGTTTACATAACCCCAATAGATGAGCAAACTTTAAAAATTACACAAAAGGCGACCAACTCTCCCTTATTAAGGACACCACCATGCTTCCCATAAAATCAATTCATACTGGTTATTAAAAGGAAATGTAAATCGATATGCAGATGAAACCATCACTACTTTAACCAAAAGGTCCTCAATAATAAATAAATTAAGGTAAGAGAGACCCTCTACATGATTCCCATTTGATGAATTCATACTTCTTATTAAAAAATATGTGAATTGATCTATGGTTGAAACCCCACCACTTTAGCCAAAGGATCCTAAAAATTAAATCAATTCACCTAATAGAGACCCTCTCCATGTGCATGTTCAAATATTATTGTTGTAGTTGATTTTACCACACATGGTGAATCACACTTTTATGGCCTTCCATGTCCCTCTGCAGACTCCTTGGATCCCATGGACCATTTTTGTACCTTTGATGTTTCCAAGATCATCCCTAAAAATATGTAAAAATTTTCATACATGACTTTTAAACCCTTTCTCGCGTATATATGCGGGTTTGAACCCTAAAACTGCGTACATCGGGATGTGTGCAAAAGGCAAAATTCTTTTGGAGTTTTCCTTGATGTGGATCCGACTCACTTGTCACCTGGCCTTCCATATGCCTTGAGATCGCTCGGATTTGACCCTTCATTACCCCATTGAAGAGCTATATAATAAACCCTTTGGATACATTGAAGGCATGAGGAATTGAGAGCAAGAGAACTATAGTCCATTGTTGCTGGAGCTTATACTTGAGTCTGCATCCCTTTGTCCCTTGGAGCACTTTTTTGTTCTTCCCAAGCTTGACTTTTGCTTGTGAGCTTGCTATCGAGAGATGGAGGATTGAAGTGGTGGAGGCCCAAGTGGGGGACTCAGTTTCTCTGATTCGTAGACATGCTGATAGAGGTTGTCTCTATTGTAATCTCTGTTTTATATTAATAGAAATATCTTTTCCTATCCAATAATGTGTGTTTGAATGAATATTTGGTCCATGGATGATTTCAAATGCTTATATGTTATTGATTATATATGCTAGAGTAAGTCTAACACGATTATATATAGCATGCTTGTCTTGTTTATTGAATGTTGAGGAAGCAATCACTACTAATTTTGACCAAAAATCCGACGGCCGTCATGTTGGATTTTCGACACTTCTCTGTCGCATGTATGACACTTTGATTTTTTTTTAAGCGTCGGAAACTTGTCGTCGGTGATCCGACACCTGAGGAACCGTTGGTTAAGCGACACGTAAGTAACCGTCGGTTAAATTTACAGCGTCGGTTAAGCGACAGAATATCTTCGACGGTAGTGAAATTTTTTGAAAAAATAACCTCTAGACCGTCGGTTAAGCGACAGATAGTCCGTCGATTAAGCGACGGTATCCAATTTTTAAAAAAAATATTAACCTTTATTCTGTCGGAAAAGCGACGGATTTAACCTTAAGCCGTCGGATAAGCGAAAGTTATAGGCGTCGCTTAACCGATGCTTATGTCTGTTTTAAAAAAAAAAATACAAAAAAACTAGTCACAGAGTCCCCCCATGTTCCCACTGGAGGATATTGATAGCCATGTTTATTTCACGATGTGTCCATTAACATTGCAACAGAAATACAAATCGTGGCTATTAAAATATACATTTTAAGAGCAGCAACTACAAAACTTTATCTCGAATTTCTTGTAGTACAGAACTTTCTCAGTGAAAATTTGAGAATTCTCTCCACGTATGGCTAAAGAATTCAATAACTATTTTCTCAGGCAGCAAGAGCTCTCGCGTCAGGGGAAGGAGCTACATCGATTCCGTTCAAGAGCATCTGATCAAAATGCCATACAGCATGCCCTTTGCCTAAGAATGCTGTCTTTCTCATACTGTCACTACCGGCAGAGACTAGCACACAGTCTGTTGCCTGATCCTATCTTCCCCAGGTGCATTGTAAGATAACATATTGATAAAACACCAGGCATGAACAATATGATAAAACACCAAATACTTAACCACAACATCCTCCACTTAGGTGACAACCCAATCTAAGATGAGTCCATAAAATAAGTGTTTAGTTTCTTGTAGACTATCAAACCTTTTTTCCAGTCTAATGGCAGCAGCATACTCTCAATTAATCGTACTGATCTGTTTTATTGCCCCAGTTATCAAATGCAATCAATTATGGGTTTTGACAAAGAAAACAGTGTAGACTCCTTTCTCAATCCTAAGCTATACTGCCTCGAAACACAACCTGCTGAATTACAACATTTTACCCCAGGAAAAGGCATAGACACACAACAACAATTCACATATGCTATCAAATATCTCCAAAATCACATAAATCCAAAGACAATCAAATGAACAGCTCAATATTAAAATCATAATAACCTAGATTGTCGTAGACAAGCAATAACCCAACAAGGCAAGTCCCATATAGAAGCAAGATCTCCGTAAAACCGACGAAACCATACAAGCATCAATAACTGCCCACATTAAGCTCTCACAAAGATTCATGGCAAATCACAAAACACATCAAAAACAAGATCTGCAAACAACAACAAAAATGTATATTAATATATTAACCACTAATTGTAACTATTTCTAAAAGCTTGCTACTGGCAATTCTTCAATTCAAAACATAATTTTAAAAAGGTTTGTCAGGACATCAATTGCACATCTTGAATCATATCAAATTCTTTTTATTGGCAGAAAGGAAATACATTATCCTCAAAGAAAACATCAATAAAACATTTAATTAAGTTTTTCCCAGACAAAAGTCGTTGATCCACTATTAAGAGGCTCAAACTATCTGACCTGGATAGTGGCTCAAACTATCCGACTTCAATAGCCAGATTAAAAGCCTTGAATGTGGAAAAGTACAAAGATTATTAATGCATGCAATAGAGAGCAAGCCATATTGCAAAGAGTAGTTTTTACAGCTACAAAGCTCTGCACAGATCAAGCTTTGACGTCGATTTGGGCCAGCACCACTTCACAGTTTTGTGAAAGAAACAAATCCTGTGAAGTTGCCCTTTTTAATTCAAACTGGATTGCATTGAGCAATCATGAGGGGCCTGTAGATCTCATCATAAGCTAATTAAAACATAGCAGATTGATAGGAGAATCCTTCCATTAAGTGGCCATAATAATTGACTTTAAGTGCCCATATACTCCACCATTATCTACATATATCTGGCCAGAAAGACTCAATAAAAAACAGATCCTCTGCCCTCAACAGTAGCACTGAAATACACTTTGCAACAAAGATGCCAAAAGACTTTTACCAGTAGAAAGCTTTCTGGCCATGCTTATTCTGCTACTGAAGTTAGTTGGATAATAAAGGTTGCAAAGGAAATTCATCTTTTCTTGAACGAAACCACAAGTCCAAAAAAATCCCAAGGAAATTTACTAAGGTTTAATGCACCCAACAATTAGCACAAAACAACTAATATGTAAACTATCATACTTCGACAAGATGCACTCATCTACAAGAATGTCCGTCCTCCGCCACGGCCCCTACCACTGTACCCATTTCCTCTTCCACCATAATATGGTCCCCTGAAATTTCCCCTATAACCACTGCCTCGACTACCACGTCCTAATCGAGACCTTGGAAAACTGCCAAATGTCTACACAACCCAAAAAATGCATTAGAACCTTCATACTACGCAAATCCAAATCTAGTTGAAAAACAGAACCATTTTTTCAAATTGAAGCGTTGAACTTCTCAAATTTGCTAAATATCGTTAAAGTTAAGTTTTCAAATAAATGGAAGAAAACCAATGGACCTCTGTGTCAATTTTACGTTGCTCTGAAAACCTCCTATCATTTCGAGATTGATCCAGTGCATCACAGGAAAGGGAATCGAAAAAGTCATCTTTCACATAGACAGGCTGCAGAAAGAACATTGGGCCACCATATCAAATACAGTTCATGCATAAAAAATAGACAGAAATCCAAACCATCAAACATGAAACATGACAAATTAAAAATAGCCTATTATCACCCAACTATAGGGGCTGAACATTAAATGTCGCTTTTGGAGCCCCCATGCTTGTCAGAATAAACACAATTTCCATTCACTGTGCAATAAGATTTTCATCTTAAGCTATCGGATCTACAGATTTTGCATAACACCAGATCCATTTCAGAATTGCATCCTACTTAGGTTTAGTTGGGATATATTTTCTAGCCTCCGGGACATATGCTTTCCTGACTCAGTGACAAAAAGAAACTGATGATTGTGCATTTGTGCCAAAAAACCAACTGAATTTTCGACGTATCCCTCTGATGGCTATTGCCCTAAACTTTAGAAGGAAATTGTTAAAAACTTGGTATAAATTTCTAGTAACAACAGTGATATTGGCACTTACTTTCCAGTCATGAAGATTTGAAAGGAGATATCTCAATGTTCCACGCAATTTTTTGTATGTCTCAGACATTTGCCTGAGAATTTGAGGACCAATCATTACATCACTTGTATAATCAACACTTGAAACCCAAAGCCGTAACACATCTGCTCCATATCCAGGTTCCTCATGTATAGAAGCCCTAATGTGGGTATGCAATTAAGAAAGAATGTAAAATTGAAAAAGAACAGGTGATCAAATATGTGACAATTACAAACCTTTCGATTTTTCCCACCCTCGATAACAATCCAGGGATCAATCACATTTCCAACAGATTTACTCATTTTATGACCCCTCTCATCCAAGACAAATCCATGTGTTAAAACACTCCTGTATGGTGCCCGTCCTACATACACCAGACGCAAAACATTTGATCTTGATGATGTCCAAGTATGAAATTGACTTTATTCCCATTAATTTCGGTAATTAAAATCAAAATATTTAGATAACATATAATTATACTCCACTGTAGCGTGTTTAAAAGGTTCTGATGCTGCCCCAATATTATGCAGGATACAAGGGTAATCTGAAAATTGGGAAAACAAATACAAGCTGCATTGGGTATAATACAAATTATAGCTGACATCCCAAAAAGGAGGATTTAAAAAATTCAACAGAATGATGGTCCACCTTCCATGTGCGACTGGAGATTGCCTTACTCCATTGAATACTATAGCCAGTTAAATATTTTCAGCATTTCTATCATGAATAAGCAGTGACAACCTTGAGGTTGAATAATCCAGTCATGTAAATTTCTTGGAAATAAATTGAACAGATCCTAGTGTATATGCTATCAACAGATCTTGATCAAAATAGGAATTTGAGTGCCTAAGTGTGAATCCAAAGATTTTGCTCAACACAAATTTTGGAAATAAAAAAAGATCAAGATCAAGAATCAAATCTTTTAAATTTTAGCAAGCATATAATATGTGGAAAGTTTAGGTTTCTGACAGTTATGGGGTGCATTGACTCGGATTGATATCACAGCAAAGAAATCAGAGAGCAATATACTTCGCATCAGTCAAAGTTAGGCTATCCAGATTAATTTTTTTTATTAAAGTTTGACTAATGACCACAAAAGTAGGTCAATGGGACTGCTGAGTACAACGATGTCATTACAAATCAAGTACAAAAAGGTCTCCTATAAAAGGAAAAAATGCTGGAAATAAAGTCAAGTCAAGTAGAATAAAGCATGAAGTCTATGCTGAAGCATGAAAAAACCTTGACCTGTAGCATGGTTAACCACACAGGGGTGGAGAGCTAAAACGGTAAACCCAACAGTTTAAACTTTAAAGTTCCCAGCACCCAGAGTAAACCAAGGATTTAATGTCAAACACACATTCTAGAATTTTTGTACTGTTACTTCGCTGGCAATAAATACTTTCTATCCTCATTTCAAAGGACTCTACTTTGATTGTCTTCAAGTTTAATTAAAAGACTTCCTGGGCAATTGATCTCATCGCATACACAACAAATCATGCTGATCATTCTTATTTAATTAAACATGACAATTGATTACTATTGTTCAGTTCTTTGATTGACAAGAAGGTATCTTGATGTTTGTCTGAAGATTTCCCAGATTTTTTTCTGGTATAATTTTTATGAAAATCCAATCACACTATGGTCTGAGTAAAATGCTAGCACAATCCAGTTATCCTATGACCTGAATGGGAGTATGCTATCACATCAACCCAAGCGCATGCACGCTAAAGCCAGAGTCTGGATTGGCAAAGACTTTTGGGGTTATCCATACTTTTGGGGTTCTCTTTAACCAGACCAGCTATCATATCCTTACTGTTGCTTTAAAAACTTAACTTGGGATTTGGTTTGTTGGAGAGAAGATTTAAAAATAGGAACAGGCTATTTAGAATCATGGGTATATCATGTGGTACAAAGTGTTATAAATGTGAATGAGGGAGTCACAGAAGAGCATGGAATGGCTGATCTCTTTTAGCAACAGATTGACGTTAGTGGGGGTCATAACTGGGGTATTGTAGAACACAAAGTTCTTCAAGATCTGGGTTTAAATTGGTCTGATCTCTATTCTGTTGTTTGTCGCATTTTGGAAATGTGGCAGAATAGGGAAGCTTCAAAAATATTGTAAAATTCAGAAATAAATGATGAATTTATGGTTGGTCCATCAGGCATTTGCCAGGCATTTATCCACCTCATTGGTCAAACAATGAATTTTTTTTGAAAGCTTTGGGTAAAATCATTTTGTGTGGGGCTTTTCAAGTGCATCTAATGGCATGGCATACTACAGTGGGGTGGATAGACTACTCAGCTATGAAATTGCAGAATGGAAGGGATCTCTTGTCCCACAAACGAGGCAGTCTCATACATCAATATTCTTACATTGGATACAAATTGTGCAATTGCATGACTTCATACCCAATTTAAGAACAATGTATTTCAAATTTACAAAGTGCAAATGTACAAGTCCCCAAATTTTTGAACCTACAGTGGGGGAACAAAACCAACTTCTTATATTGGCACTCATTCTATTCAAGATCTATTTTGTATAGCTATTAACCACATGCTTTATTTTATCACTAGTCAAGTGTAGCTTCCATGACCTTTCTAGGGTTACAATTGTAATCTTTTGAACCACCCAAGGAACTAAAAAAATGCGACTTAGAATGAACATTAGTGGAATTGGAGGAAAGAGCCTTATTGAGGTAAGAAGGCTTTTGATTTGTATCCTAACCAGTTCCCCTGATGCCAATGATATTTTCATATCTGAAATACCATTGAACAAGAGAAATATGGAGAGGACAACTGCAACTTTCAGACTCTCATAACAAGGGAAAAGAACAAAAACAGGGGCCTAGAACAGCTACTTGGAAGTTGACTGGTGAACACTTGGCTGAAGAATGATTTTGAGAAGTATTTTCTCAACAGTTATCCCGGTATAGTGAATGGAAGTAGAAGAAGAAAAGGGCAGAAGGTGAATTTCAGAAAGCATTGAAACATCCAAAGGATCCTAGTGGTTCAGGGCCTTGATATTTGGAGAAGTTGACTACAAATTTTAGTCATTATAGGACCATTGGGCTTAAGAAAGAGAGGGGTCATCATCAGTGGCAGGGGGTAGCACCAATTGCTTTACACTAGTAAATAAATGAACCTCCCTTCTCGGCAGCTCGTTTAGTGGCCTAGCTCAAGTAGCATGATTCTTTGCTTTCAGTGATGATTCCAGTATCTCTTGCTCGCTTCTAGGGCCTTTAGCTCGACTGCTTAGGCCCTTTAGGGACTCGACCATTAAGGAGAGGGAGAGGGTTGTTTGAAAATTATTAAAATTCATAATAACATGGGGAACCATGTAAGATTGATTCTTGCTTCACCCGCCTAACCGTTGGGTCCAATACCTTCTCCTCATTCTTGCAGTAATTTTCAATTAAATATACAATATCTTTACAGTATGCTTTAAAACATAAACCCTTACAATATATTTTACATCATATACACTGTGTACATAAAGCAATAAACTTGAAGATCACATAACTTGCCTTGAGAGTTTGGAGAATATAAACATTGTAACCCTTTATAACTGACTTTCTTGAACTGCTGCCTTCTTGTCTTCACTGGGTCCACTTCTTATTTACTAGGTTAACCTCTTGCACAGAAGAGTTTAGCCTTAGCCTTATTAGCTCCGCCAAATGGAAGGACGAATTGAAGGGGAAAAATATAGGTATAACCCAGGTACAGAGGCAGGCGCATAACCATAATAACCTGCAGAGGCACAGACCGTAGCAGTGGAAGAGAAATACCCTATTTCCAGATTCAATTTAGGGCTCTGGATAAGCAAAAAGGTTAACTGCCATTTCTCCACTAACATATCCATATCGCTCAGGGCTGCATCTCTCCTGTCTCTGCTTTTGCAATGGGTTATTCAACTAGCTATCAAACTGAAGGGGTGCTGGCACGATATCTTTAAGTGAGCAAAGGGATTTTTACTCTACCTATGCTATAGGTGGTTCTGAATCTCGGTCTCCTTGGGTATCAATCTTTATCTGCATGGCTTTAAAACTGGAATGGATACGTAACGAAGTGGTACCTCCATTCTACCTAGCCTTGGATCTCAATATAGCTCTGGTGCCTATACCGTTCTAGCTACCCCCTGCCACTGATGATGCCCTCGTTACTGCTGCTATGGGTGTTGGTGGTACAAAGCACCAAAACCCTCATCCCTGAGCATGTTCTTTTCCACGTCATAGCCCGAACCTTGACCCAACTGAATGCGCACCTGCAACAATTGGCCCAACTCGGGTCATCCTTTATATCCCAAAACAAAATGACGTTGCAACTTAGTGATTCATCAGATTATGTCCCATTTCAGTTATTTGGGCCTTAAAGAAGCCTGAGGATGTAATAATACAAAACAAGAAGATCATTTTTTTCAATGGACGCGCATAAAATTATGTATCCACATTATATTGAGCTGGATCTGAGAACTTCCAAAAATACAAAAGTGAAGCTTGGGGTGAAGGTTCGATCTCCTCCCCCAACGGATTTGAAAATAAGCGAGAAAAAAAAATACCAAAAATCTGAGCATAACAGGAAGACATAAAGCAAACACCTTGATCATGTCCATGGGTTGAATGACACACGTCGCGAGCATACCAGAGGCTCCTCCATTGAAAAATGGCTTCACTGTATTCCACACGTTGCCTGTCTTGGGATTCTCCCCTGCCATCTCTCTGAAGGACTTGAAAACCCAACCGATCTGATATTTCTCTCCTTCCTCTTCCTGAGACCTAATGGTGAGAAAAAACCCACGAGAGGTGTCTGTCTGCACCCTCCTCAGCAAGAAAGAAGAAGAATAGGCAGAGCTCTGACCCGCGGTGTGCTGCAAAGCCCCTCTTCAATCTAAATCATGTCGAAGTATAGGGCTTCATACTTTTAGTTAAAATCAGAGCTTTTCCTTAAAAGAAAAAAACTAAGCGTCGGATATGCGACGGTTAGTTAAAATCAGAGCTTTTCCTTAAAGAAAAAACCGCTATGCTTTGATAAAAAGTATTGTGCTTGGATGTAAAGTATTTAGCCTAAGTGTCAGATATGCGATGGTTATGGGAATATCCGTCGCTTAATTGACGGTTATGAGAATAACCGTCGCTTAAGCGACGCTGGTGGTTACATTTACCAAAAAAAAATTTAACTTTGTGATTTTTGGTACGTTTAAAAAGAGAAATCCACACGCCGTCGGAAGTAACCGTCAGATTTTGGATCGAAATGTAGTAGTGAATTTATCAATTCAAGATGGAGTTGGAAAGCTCAACAGGGATCTACATCAACCGTCCAGAATAAGGTACGAATCGAGATCCTTTAGTGTTAGATATTTGGTTTCTCTTGCATATAGGAAAGGATTGATTTCTAGAGTCAAGATGTCTATTGTGGTACCCCAAGCCATAGGAATTTCTCTCCATAATATAATTAGCGACTCCATTGAGGAGTTCCTAGTAGTTGTCCTTTGGGGGTTTTTATCGGCATTCAATGTTCTTGAATTGCTCTGATTTCTTTGTTTTTGAGTCGGGTCTGGGGGGCATGTTTTCCTGGTAGTGTTTGATTGGTGTGAATTTTGTCTCAGCTTATCTGTTTGCCTTCATTTTTATACATTTTTCTTCATGTATGTGAGTTTTTAACTCACAGTCGCGTGTACACACGGTTTTGACTACTATATACATGCACATACGCGGGTTTTCTACATACAGTCACGTATGCCTTGAGTTTTTCCTTTTAGAGGAAGATTGATTGTTGCTGGGTGAATTTTGATGATTGCTGAGTCTGCTTTGATACTACTAGAGTCTGTATACACCTCTGTTTTTTACTAGAGACACTTTTTTTAGGGTAATTTTTTTTTTAAGAATGTTCTTGTCAATGCATTTTTGATCTTTTGTTTTGGAATTAGTGCATTAGTTTTATTTTATCTTAGTACTTTGCATGAGTGCTGTTTGATTGTTCTTGTAGAGTCTGGGGGTGGTAGAATCATTCTTTTGCTTTACTATCTCATTTTTATTCAAAAAATCCAAAAATATTTGCTTCTTTGCATCATTATGCATTGCACTTTGCATTTTGCATGGTACTTGCACTAGGTTTGCTTAGAGAAGTTTTAGTTAGGCTTTCATATAGGAATGATTGCATTTTTCATTTGAAGAAAATTTTGCATTTCACGTAGTAGCATGCCCTGTTTTTCATTCGACACAATGCATTTGCATTGATTGTTAGGTGTGCATTTTAATTTATGTTGCGTCATAACACCATTAGTTGCATGGTCATCTACCTTTGTTGAGTAATAAAGCCAAATAAAATCAACGCTTAATTAAAATGAATTACACTATTTTCTTTGATAGGGTACACCAACAAGATTAGGTTTTAGGGTCTTGGAATAGTTCATTGTGAGTAAATTCTCCAAGACCACTAAACAACAACATGTATGTGTCTAGTCAGGTGAGATTGTGAAATTCCTTGGTATAATTAGTGTTTCTTAGGATCCTCCTCTTACAAGGGAGTTAAGCACGAGGCAGTGTGAGTAGTTATTGATTGGGATGACCCCTAGTCATAATTGAGTAGCACCGGTGATATTTCTAGGATTGTATTCGTATCTAGGGGATCTTTCGAGAGTTTTGGGCTTTGCTACCCTGCCCATATGGTCAATCCCACCTGCGACTATCCGCCTGAGCATTGATTGTATCAAGGTGACCTTAGTTTCCTTACCTAGGTTATCGAGGGGGTACTTTGCAAGGGTTATTCTGCAGGTGTCCCAGCTAGGTTGGGGTCGGACAACACAGTCACTATATGCGTTGAAGTTGAGGGCCACAATAATTGGTTACAAACCTTTGCTTGTTGTGTATGGGAGTCTCAAGCCTCTCCTAGGCAAGACATACCTGCTTCATTCAAGAGCTCACATATCCTACCCTTGCTTGCATGTGATTGGCTTTAGATTATATTGGTGTATGCTCTATGCACGTTAGCTTGCTTAGGGTTTGTGTAATTAGAGATTCTTTTTCATTTTTTGAGTCATTATGGATTTGGGTGCGGCACCTCACCATTCTCATCATTTAGCAGGACTTATTCCTTCTACATCTCCTCCTCCTTTGGGAGAGAGAAGCAGATGGTCCAGGAGGACTACTCCTCACTTTGATTCACACATGATGGGAGATCATGAAGATGAAATTCTTGAGCTACCTTCTTCACTTCATGAGGTTGAAGAAGAAGAGCCTACCCTTACATATGATCCTTCACCTGATATACCTACACACTCTGGGTATGATCCCTCATCCACAGGTCGCTGGTATTGGATGCCGGGCGACGAGACTCATCATGAACCTGCGAGCACTAGTTATGTTATTTATGATATGTTTGGTATTCCTGCACATGATTCAGTACCGCATATCGAATCGGAGTTTGAACCTAACACTATGCCTGGGGACATTCCTAGTCACTTCCATGTGGATAGATTTGGGAACACGATTCGCATTGCACCCTCCATCTTGGTGGTGGAGGTCACATCACATGTTCATCCTAGACCTAGTGCTAGTAGTCCTATTCGGATACCAGAGCCAAGATGAGTGACTATAGGGAATACCACTTACATAATTTCACATGTCCCCTCGTCCTCTATTCCTAGTTCTTCAAATGCTAATCCTCCCCCACATTCACGTGGTCCTTCGGGCCGAAATGTTGCTACAAGTCATGTGTGTACTGCTTCTACTCGCGTAGTTGTGTATCAGAGTCAAGTACCTCCAGTTGTATCGGGAGGTTGTATTCCTACTTCTAAAGGTCATATTCCTATTTCCAAAACGTTGATCCCTACCTATGGAGTTTCTCGTGGGACATCTCATGGACCATATTATGGACCGCAGTATGCACAGAGTTATTCACCTTATGGGTACAGGTATCAACAACCTGCTTACTCTCTTAATTATGGCTTTGCACCCCCACATAGTCAAGGTACACCACATTATGGTGCTTCCATGCCACCCTACACGGGTCAAATGGGAGGAGGATACTATGGCCATGGCCATGGTGGTTACGGTAATCAGTCCTATGTGAATCAAAATTATCAAGGAGTGCCTCATAGACCTGCTCAACCTAGGCTCCCTTTCCTCGCAACGTTAAATCTTCCTGACTTGTCGAGACTAATGAACGATCCGGTATCTTATGACCTAGCTTGGCCGGCTGTCCCTACGAGGCTTCCCCTGGATATTCTAAAATTTGAGGGAAAACCAGGAGAATATTCGAGTAAACATGTTACTACATTTCACCTATGGTGCTCTTCTAATTCCTTAAACGAAGATTCGATCCGTTTAAGTCTATTTCAATGCACCCTCACTGGGCTTGCCGCAAAATGGTACATAGAGCTACCTAGGGGGGCATTTTCTTTGTTGGATGACCTAGCTATGACTTTTCTCAACCACTTTTAGCTACCAGTGTGTTACGACATTGGTACAGATCTCTTGTCGACATTTTGGCAAGACAAAGCCATGCATATCTCATACCATCTCCAAGAGTGGCATAGACGGAAGAGATTGATTAAAGCCTTCATACCACTAGAGTTTCTCCTCGAATGGTTCCTTAAATAGTTACTGCCTTATATAGCGAAGGATGTTTCTACATCTGGATTTCAGATCGAGGAACAAGACATTTTTAGGGCACAGGAATTGGGCTTGATTTATGCTCAATCTGGTTTGTTATATGAGATCATTCCTAATTCTCCACATTCTAGTTTTGACCCTAAGGTCAAACCTGGACCACATGCCGATGGCATTGTTGGTTGTACGAGTGCCAAACCTGCAAATTCGGTTGTGAAATAGGTCATTCAATTATCTATCAACCAATCTGCCTCGGGACAAACCATGGCTTTGTCTCAACCCACCCAAATGGCGAGTGTGCTTTCGTTACAATCGTCAGACCAGAAGGGTAACTAGCAACTCGAAAGGAATAAGAAGAAGGGTAAAAACAATTGTAAGGGTGGGAATAAGAATGAAAATGCCAATTCTAATGACAAGAACGCCTGAAATGCTGGGGGGGACAAGTAGCCTAAATGTAAGGTTAAGTTTCCTTGCAAGTTGTGTAATGATGACCACCTCACTCACTTGTGCCTTCGGATAGAAGAAGCCTCGAGGATCATAGCATAGGGCCCAGCTGTGCTAACCAACCCTTTACCTCATAATCAAAACATTAACTCGAGGACCCATGATCAGTCTGGTGGGGATCAAGATCTGCCAGAAGCTACTAGTGGTCATGGTTGCATCAATATGGTGCATGCTACTAAGGTTGTGACTCGTGCGAAGGACTATGGTTTCTCACAACCAGACCCTGGAAAGGAACCTAATCCCCTTGAGAGTCCTTTGCGTGTTGAAAAACATGTGGATAAACTTGAAGTTGCTCCTCGCATTCCTAAGGGAGTCCTTAAGCGTTCAGGGCACAATCCTAATGCCCGAGCTGCCCAGAACTATTATGTTGTCAAGGATTTGGGCCACACTCCTTGTGCAATGTCTACACTCGAAGTACTTCACAGTTGTCCTTTGCAAAGGAAAGATTTGCTTTCGACTCTTGGTGTTAACGATGACAATTCTTTCTCTGTCATCAAATTTGAAACTGTGAGACTACATCCTCGCTTTCCTTACTATGTGTCTCTCTTGATTCATGTAGAATGTCTTAACATGACCGTCAAACGCACTGTGATTGACGAAGGTGCTGCTGCTTCCGTGATGTCTTTGGCATGTTGGAAGGGTTTGGGTTCCCCCGAGTTGTCTAAATCCACTACCATGTTGACTTCTTTTTATGGTAGATTGTTTCAACCGCATGGTATTCTTCCTTCTCTTAAGGTCCATTTGGGAGGGAAGACCGTTGCGATAGAGGTTGAGGTGGTTGATGTGCCCCTTGACTACAATTTGTTTCTAGGTAGGAATTGGATGTACAGTATGCAAGCCGTATCTTCTTCTCTATTTTGAGTTGTGTGCTTTCCATTTAATGGGAAGATAGTTATGATTGATCAAACGTCATTCAAGAATCCGCTTGTTATAGCATATTCTGGAGCTTCTATCCCGATTGTCGCACACTCTCATCCAGCAACCGGGAGTGTGGGTGTTGGCATGTATCCATCCCTTATGGGAAGCTTTAGTTGTCCTGCACCTATTCTTGTGATCAGGTCTAGTTCCGATGAGGCTTCATCATTAGTGAGATCGGTGTCTTTTTGCACAACCCATATGGAAGATCCTTGGATTCTTCCTACACCGAGTCCTTCATGTGAGCCCATCGAAACGAACGTGCCACTACCTGCAACTATGATAGCATATCAATCTAATCTTGAATGTGTTGCAGATCCTAGTCCTTTCTCTTCACGGATGGAGGAGGAGGACCCATATGTGCTTCTTGCATGGGAAGTTCAGTATTCTCACACACATGACTGCCTTGATAGTGTTTTTCCTTCAGATGAAGCTATTATTGAGGCCATGTCTGGGGTTCAGCCACCTTGGGAAGAGTTGCATCATAGAGCTTATTTTCTTCCCGAGCTTGACCGTTTGGTGCGTGAGGAATTTAGGGAGGTTCTTAGTGAGAGAATTGGTAGTCCCATGGTTCCATTAAGCTCTCCTGGTCTAATGGATGATGGAAACATGGCAAATATATCTCTTACCATTCCTATCAATATCTCTCGCGATCCTGGCAAGAATGAGAATGTCTATATTGGGGAAGAATGTTCCCATGCTGAGATTCAAGAGTATACTGAGCTGTTCAAATAATTTCGTGATGCATTTTCTTGGTTATACAAGGAAATGCCAGGTATCAACCCTCACATTGTTGAACATGAGATTAAAACTTATCCCAATGCTAAGACTATTCAACAATGCTTGCGTGCGGTGAATACTAGGAAAGCACCCGCGATTAAGGCTAAGATAGAAAATTTGTTGAATGTTGGTTTTATCTATCCTATTCCCTTAATGAAGTGTGTTTCAAATCCCATTTCGGTTGATAAGAAGCAGGGAACGATCCACATATGCATTGATTTTCATGACTTGAATTGTTCCTATCCTAAGGATAATTTTCCCACACCATTTATCGATCAAATTTTGGATGAGTGTGCAGGAAGTGAGGTATTTTCCTTTATGGATGGATTTTCCGAATATAATCAGATACAAATCAAACCTGAGGACCAACATAAGACTGCCTTTCTTTGTCCTTGGGGTACCTTTGGATATCGGAAGATGCCTTTCGGCCTTAAAAATGTTGAAATATTGTAACTTCGAAGAATATTCTATATGTATCTTTTGTGGTCCCCGATGGTCCTACCGGGAGAACCACTTGTATTATATTGTACCCCGATGCTTCTAATCAGAAAAACTAATAAGAGTCATGAGGTTGTCCCCTCTATTTGTAAAAGTGGGTCATTAGCACCCCAGTGTGGTTACTTGAGCCTACATGTGTAACTCGAGCCTACATGATTAACTTGAGCCTACATGTCAGATGAGTTAATTCAAGTGAACAGATGAATATAAATAGAGGTGTTGTGCTCCTCATTTGAGACACACACACTCTCACTTGTGTAGCGCATTAGTGGAGAAGAGAAGTAGCTAGAGAAGGAGGAGGATCAGGCTTTGATCTCCTTGTTGGTTTTATCTTTTATCTTTTGGAGCATTTATATTAAGGAAGCTTTTCCTGGGTTTTTCCCTTCAGGGTTTTCCTAGGATAAATCTTTGTGTTCTCCTTTTGTATGGTTGTGCTTGTCTATCTTTCAGTGATCCTGTTTATATGCTTTTCTTATGAAATCGAAATGAAATACTAATGATCTAGCTTAGCATATGAAAATTTAACAAAAAACTCCAGATCCACTTTTCAGTGGGCTATGACCTTGATCTTCCATGATCTCAAATCAATTATTGAAGTCTTTTTGGATGACCTTGCTACTCATTCTCATATGAGAATGCGTCATTCCTACCATTTGAGATTAGTGTTTGAAAGGTGTCCCCATTACTTGGTCAAGTTAAATCCTCACAAGTGCATCTTTTGTGTGAAGTCTGGTCACTTGTTAGGGTTCATTGTCTCCAAGGAGGGTATAAGAGTCGACCCTTTGAAGGTTGAGGCAATACTTCAATTGTCTCCCCCGAGAAACATTAGACATATTCAATGTCTGCAAGGCATGGAAAACTTTTTACGGAGATTCTTCGTGAACTTTGCCAATTTGACTAGAGGATTTATGTGTCTTTTGAAGAAGGACACTACCTTTTGCTAGGATGAGGGAGCTTAGGATTCCTTTGATGCGCTTAAGCGATCCTTAGCATCGGACCCAGTGATTAGTCCACCTGACTATAGCCATGGTTTTCTTCTTTATGTGGCCGCGTCCATGGATACAATTGGTATGGTTTTGGTTCAAGAGGATGAGGTGCTCCAAGAGCATGTCATATATTATCTGAGCTGGAACCTTATAGATGCAGAGATCCATTATTCCCATGTGGAGAATCTTGCCTTAGCTACGTTCATGCGGTTCAAAGATTGAGACACTATATTCTCCTTCGCCAGACCTTGGTGGTAGCCCATGTTAATCCATTTCACATCATCCTCACTAGAAGGATGATCGGGGGAAAATATAATAAGTGGATTGTCATCTTGCAAGAATTCGATCTTGAGTTTGCTTCGACAAAATTGAAGAAATCGTTGATTTTTTGCAGAGCTTATATATGATTTCCCGATCGAGGAAGAGGAGGAGGCTTGCGAAGATACATTTGTCGATGAGAAAATATTCTTGATCTCAACTTTGGATCCATGGTATGGGGATATTATCATATATTTACAAACATTGAAGGTCCCTACTCACCTTTCACGGGATGAATGACGATGATTACATCACGTATCCAAGAATTACGTCATAGTGGATAACACATTATACTTCCATGGGGTAGATTCCATTTTACATCGTTGTTTAACTCATGAGGAGGATAAGCTTGTGCTGAATGATTGCCATGGAGGGGTGTGTGGTGGTCATTTATCTGGGCTTTCTACAACCCAAAAAATCTTGAGAGTGGGTTATTTCTGGGCTTTCTAAAGATTGTGTCAATGTACTCAAGAAGTGCCACCCTTGCCAGGTGTTCACACGTAATATGCACTCACGTCCAGCCCCGTTACATATAATTATCACCGCCAGTCCCTTCACTAAGTGGGGTCTTTATTTCATGGATTACAACCTATCTTCAGCTAGGGGGCATCATCATATGATCATGGCTATTGACTACTTCATGAAATGGGCTAAGGCTATGCCTACAGTTAAATCCGATGGTGAGACCGCCGCACACTTCATTTTCAACCATATTATTACTCAGTTCGGTATTCCAAAAGATCTTGTCACTGACCATGGAAGGCACTTTCAGAATCGGATGATGGAAGAGTTGGCCTCAAAGTTAGGGTATAAGCAGGAGCATTCTTCTTCTTATTACCCTCAAGTGAATGGACAGGTTGAAGCAGTGAACAAATCACTCAAGTCTATTCTCCAACGAACCGTCGCACAAAGCAAGACCAATTGGCATATGATGTTATATCCTGCTTTGTGGGCTTATAGGACCATGGTTAAGACTGCCACCCGTTTTTCTCCATATCATCTTGTACATGGAGTGGAGTCTGTATTTCCGGTTGAGTGTGAAATCCCTTCTTTGAAGCTAGCCATAGAGCTCTTACTAGACACTTCCCCATTGGAGGAGCGTTTGGTCTACTTAGAGTAGCTTGATGAGCATCGTCGAGATGCTTTAGTGGCTCTAGAAGTGAATAGGCATCGTGTTAAGGTCTAGTATGATAAATCTATTTGTCCAAGGAAGTTTAGTGAAGGAGATTTGGTCCTCTTGTGGGATCAAGCTAAAGAACCCTTGGGGGCAGGAAAGTTAAACCCCATGTGGCATGGTCCTTACATGGTTAAATGTGTGTTAGAGAAGGGTGCTTATGAGCTATTATATTATGAGGGGACGGCCTTGGCAGAGCCTAGAAATGGGCTCTATCTTAAAAAGTACTATGCATGATTTTTAGCCAAGGCTGACTATTGTATATTATTGTACAATATTTTGCATAGTTAGGTTTTTCTTATGGTGATTGGGTTTGTTGATTAGCTTCTGTTTCTTATGGCAGATGTCAATGGAGTCTTCCATCTATATAGGATTCACGGATTGTGCAAGCCATCACACTCAACACTCAGTCTCTGCTGCTTGGGTGATTTATACTCCTACGGGTTAGGTATTGTCTTCAGGAGGTGTATGTTTATGACCTTTTTCAAACAATGTTGCAGAATATAGTGCCATTATCGAGCTTCTATGGGATGCCATTTCACATGGTGTTCTATCTCTTGAGGTACGTCTTGATTCGGAGTCAGTAGTGCCACAACTAAATTGCTTGTATCATGTTAGGGATCCAACATTATTACAGAGATTCTTACATGTGATATTCTTATATGAAAATATAACATACATACATGTTCCAAGAATTTATAATCAAGTTGTTGACTCATATGCTAACTATGTGTTAGATTGGCATTTGTTTCATAGACAATAAGCTCATCACAAACATACATTTTTATACATGTAAATAAATAAACCGATCATCATAAAAGTTTTTCATTAAACATCCAAAATATGATAATACATAGTGTCATAATAAAAAAATGGGGCTTTCGAGCCACCCAAATATAAATACATGGTAGTACAAAATGTATCACTCCCAGGTATCTAATCCTGGGGAGGAGGAGGGGGGTTCTGATCATGGAATGTCACCACGGCTCTAGTTAGCCATCGAAACAACTGTACCCATGCTCATGGCAAACCCACCACTTGACACTACATGGCCTTAGGCAGGTCCTCGACCTGCACCATGGGTACCCTGTGTGTCAGCTGCACGAAGTTGGTATGAATGCTTTGGAGCATCTGCTCCGCATCCACACCCATAATGTCATCTCCGCTTCCCCTCTTTCTATGAAGAGGGAAGCCTTCAGGCTGTTGTGGTCCTACATCTGCATGCATATGACAGGATGTCGCTATGTATTGTCATGCAAAAACATGTCTTTTTGATTCGATATATTAAAAAATACAAAAAAAAATTAAATAACTCAAGAATATTAAAAAGAGGGGTGGGATTCGTTACCAATGTCATCATATTCCGATCTTGGTGGTAGTGGCATGTCAGGGTCTCCTCGAAAATATATCCCTGTATAGGGGTAATCATCAATGGCAACTATCTTTCGCTGCCACCATGGAAAGAAATCAGCTGGATAGGGGTTGGACACCCTACCTCCACCCCGTCTACGCATCGCATTTTCCCAACATCATTGGGCTAGATCTCAAACCCCGTGAAGAGAAACGTCAACTCTAGGGCTTAACCCCAGAACACGCTCAAAGAAAAACATGCTCAGTATGCTACTAAAACCGAAGTTTTGTACCTTGCCCATCTTGCACTCACTCAGCTGGTGCTTCATTTTTCCCAACAGTGCAATGCTCCAATTGTAAACCATGGGTCTCATGCACTCCACTGCATAGAACATCAGGGGCCGCGAGGCCTGGTGGAGTGAGGCTATCCCTGCTATCCTGCCAAGTGTTAGTAGTATGGCCTTTAGGCCTAGCACCTATATGGAGTTAGTTTGGATCTGACTCCCAACCTTCTCTGTGTCTGGATAACAATACACTGCTATGTACTCCTCTATGGTGAGGCCACCTCTGGGCCCACGAGAACGTAGGTTCATCAATCCCCCCCGTCGAGACAATCCAGTAATAAAGTATGTGTCCTCCACTTCTATGGTGAGGGACATCCTATCGATCTAGAACAACTTCGAGTCAGGATCCTTGTAGTTTACTAGCATCTGTAGCAGTCTTGGTTTGGCCCTTAAGCCACCAAGACACCAAAACTTGTAGAGCCCGCATGCACGAAGAGCCTGTTGTGCCATTAGATCACCCCGTACTGCTTCTTCTACATCCCCATGCTCATATTCTCTCCATTATAGAACCATCCTGCACATTTAATTCAAGTTTGGGTCATTATATGTCTTAGAAAAGCTTGAACGCGGCCGCATACACAACTGTTTGCTAAACAACCACATATGTATGCAACTTTGGGGAATTTTTCCATGTATATCCAGCCCTATATGCGAAAAATCCTTGATTTTTGCATGGGCCATGGCACGTACTTTAGGATGTCCTAGAAATCAAATTATACCATGGAAAATTGAAAAATTTACATGTAAATGAAAGAGCGGAGCATGGCAAATTACCTGGAAAAAACGGTGTCGAATTCCGCCAGCTGGATCTCCTGGAATTCGCGTTTGAAGTTGAGTTCAATTGGGTAAAAATGTCAAATGTTATATAATGTTTTGAATTTTTCACTATTTATAGAAAATTTTCAAATTTTTGAAAATTTTTACTCCCTTTTCTATAGTTTTGGACCGTTTCTGACCCTTTTGGACCATTTTTGACTAATATATGATGTAGGATATCGTTTTGAGTGTTGTTTCGACCGTTGTTTTGATCTGTTCGTGTCGATTTTAGGTATCATGTTTAAATTGGCATATAGGTTAGGTTTCACCTCCATTTGCATTTTGCATGACCTTATGACCATTTCATTATAATCGTAGGTACAAACCCATTCTATCTTGTCACAAAACCTTCTTGCTGTTTTAGAAGTGGCATGGTTTTAATGGTAGACCTTGACCTTACATGGGTACCCTAGTTAGCTCCCTATTTGCATTTGGTGCCCACGCTGACTGTTTATCCTTTAGGGTGTGGGAGTCCGTTGTATAGTATTTCCATGACATTTCGCAAGAGCCTCATACTCCTCTTGATCTTTTGTTGGCCTGTTTCCCTTGGACTCCCTTATGTCAAGTTGTAATTGCATTATCATGAGCTTTGCCTACCTTATTAAGCCTTATGCCAGCTTCCCTAAATTTGAGTATCAACCATATAGCCTAATATTGTCTCATGTCTAGCCACATAGAGCCATTTTATATATCCTTTGCAACTTGATTCCCTATTTTTACTAGGAGGGGACTTTCCCTTGAGTGCCGCTATCCTACACATGTGTCCTTGCATTGAGTGTAGGTATGTTCCACTGCTTAGAACTAGTTTTTTTTCCCATTTGACACTCATCTCCTCCTAGTCTGTAACTTTAAAGCGATTTTATTCTTTTTCAAGCTTTTCAAATATTTGAAAAAGTAAAAAAAAATTAAAAAACCAAAAATCCGGACAATAAAAGATGTTATCTTTGGCAGTAGTTGAGTCATGTCACCTTCGAACAGAGCACAATATATCAGATCCGATGGTTGGGTTAATAGTTTGACTTTAGGAGATGTACTTGTTTATTTGAGTTTATCTCCACCGACTGGTTAAGCTTCCAGTCCCTATGGAGCCTTTGACGATGCCTCCTGTGTCACAGAGATGTCCCAGTTTTGTATATCGAGTCTATGTTGCCTACATTCAGTCACCATTCGCCTTTATGCTCTTGTTTGAAGGAAGTTGAAACGTGAGTCAGCCATTCCTTAGTTATCTTGACTTTGCATGTCAGCCATTCCCGGTTCATTTACTAGTTCGTGCACCTTATAATAGAGTCCTTCCACATTACACAAATTTGCTGAGTACCTCATGTTGGATGATGGGGGATGCCTTAATTCCATCCTTCCAGTGGATTTCATCCCATCGACTTCAGATCATTTATTTTGGGATAGGAATCTAGAGTCATTTTGGAGTGTCTTGAGACTTGCAGTCATCAGTGGCATGTTCTCTCACCATCGACAATTTTTGGGAATACATAAATGTCCCCTGATCGATGGATTCTCTCAAGTGTTCGACCTCAACACTTTTATTCACACTTGTTAGTTTGCACTCTAGTACCTTGATTCCCATTTTTATTATCGGTGGTTGATCTCGCATCTATTAATGGTATACATTAATGAACGGTAATCAGACGATGAACTACTATGTTCGACCTCGAAACCTCTATTCACATAGTAGGACATGTACTCGTAGCAGTTTATGTAGAAGACCTTCCAGATTGGTGGCATCTCTTATATGCTACCTCATTGATCATGCCAGTGTTCATGAGATTTCAGCTCTCATGACTTGATTCCAGTATACGTCAGGCATTTCCAACCATTATGGAGATCTTGATCCATTATATATCTTTAGCCTTCATGGAGATCATGATTGTTTGTATAGCTTCATCATGGAGATTCTGATCTATTTTGTACATGGGGATGACCACATATGTCATATTTTATCATGCCTATTGATGGCCATTGTACTCTTATGTATCCGGGACTGCTATATCTATTTGCAGTTATGTGCAGAGTTGTATCATTGTATAGTGCTGATTGGATTGCTGGTTCTTCCACTGGGTTCTTCATCACTTCACTTCTAGGATAGACTTATAATGTATTTTGGCCATTGTATGACCCCTTTGACCTCACACATTAGAGGGCATCTGTTATAGCTGATTTTACCACACATGGTGAATCATACTTTTATGGCCTTTCCTGTCCCTCTGCAGACTCCTTAGACCCCATGGACCATTTTTGTACCTTTGATGTTTCCAAGATCATCCCTAAAAATATGTAAAATTTGCCATACGTGACTTTTAAACCCTTTCTCACGTATATACGCGGGTTTGACCCCTAGAACCGCGTACATCGAGATGTGTGCAAAATGCCAAATTCTTTTGGAGTTTTCCTTGATGTGGATCCGAATCACTTGTCTCTTGGCCTTCCATATGCCCTGAGATCGCTTGAATTTGACCCTTCACTACCCCATTGAAGAGCTATATAAGGAACCCTTTGGATACATTGAAGGCATGAGGAATTGAGAGCAAGAGAACTATAGTCCATTGTTGCTGGAGCTTATACTTGAGTCTGCATCCCTTTGTCCCTTGGAGCATCTTTGTGTTATTCCCAAGCTTGCCTTTTTCTTGTGAGCTTGCTATCGAGAGAAGGAGGATTGAAGTGGTGGAGGCCCAAGTGGGGGACTCAGTTTCTTCAATTCGCAGACGTGCCGACAGAGGTTGTCTCTATTGTAATCTTTGTTTTATATTAATAGAAATATCTTTTCCTGTCCAATAATGTGTGTTTGAATGAATATTTGGTCCATGGATGATTTCAAATGCTTATATGTTATTGATTATATATGCTAGAGTAGGTCTAACACGATTATATATAGCATGCTTGTCTTGTTTATTGAATGTTGAGGAAGCAATTTATCAATTCAAGCTGGAGTTGGAAAGCTCAACGGGGATCTACATCAACCATCCGGAATAAGGTACAAATCGAGATCCTTTAGTGTTAGATATTTGGTTTCTCTTGCATATAGGAAAGAATTGATTTCTGGAGTCAAGTTGTCTATTGTGGTACCCCAAGCCATAGGAATTTCTCTCCGTAACAATTATTCTTGTTGGTAATAAAGAAGGAGAATCCTTTGATTATAGTGAGAATTCAAGCCTAATATTAACCAGGGAGAGATATAAATCCATCTAGATAAGTATCTTGTTGGATTTTATTGAGATAAAAAGACTAAAATTGCATGGAGAATATTTATTTCATGTTAATTATGGAAACAATTACACTAATTTCTTTAAAAGAACTTATCATACGAGGATATTCCCATTATAATATTGGCAATGGATAAAAATGTATCAACTCGTGTAATAGTATATTAATGTATACATAATAGGCTCTAAGATCAATCTCCCCACATTACATAAGTCATACGATTGAGTCCTTTAGTGTCCAGGTCACCTTAATAAATGATGTTTTATCACTTCTTTGTCTAGAAAATAGTGCCAACAAAGTGTACACATTGTTAACAATAAAGAGTGAATTAAAACATTATCTTAGGACATTTTGATTTAAATATATACAGGGTTTAAGTGCATCTTGTTTTTAAGAAATATGTCTATTAACCTACATTCATTTAGTTGTTTGTTAAAAAGTGTTGAAGACTTGCAAAATAGGTGAGTCAGAAGGTTGAAGTGACTAAAAGGATACACTACAAAGGAAAACAAGATTTCAGATAGGTTAAACCAAAGATTTTAGTGTTTTGGCATTGTTAAAAATTATAAAAAGAGAAACTTTCACAAAACCCTCTATTAAAGAAAGGAGAGGTTTTTGCATAGAATTTTGTGGATGTTCATTATAATTAAAAATATTGAAGATAAAAGGTTTTAGTGAATGTTTTTCCATTTGTCCTTCATATACATAATGGAGCATTAGTACAACCATATCTAAGGCTCACTAATGAACCTTATATAACTTAAAGAGTCAACATAATATATACTGTTAAGTACTAGTGGGGTATATATCTTTACACATTGTGAAATCCTAATATCAATAATGGTAATGGTGTTAATCCTTAGATATTATGCAGTTACATTTCTATTATGTTATTAGTATTGTATTTATTGGTCGACTAGGATCTTAATTGTAATTATACCCCTTGTCTCCTATATTTTTTGATGAGGCCTAATTTTAGAAATCATTTCATATTTTGGATTTGATATTGTAAATGAAGGTTGTCCCCTCAAAGATGCTTTGTATTCTTTGTTTTTTTTCATTTTCAACTCTTGGAGTTACTCCTTATTTCTATTTTTATGTTATTTCAAGAATTTAGTCCATAACATTTGGTGTCAAATCCATTTTTTTATAAAAAAAAATCAAGGACATTTTGGATTAAAAAAAATTGAAGCACCTATGGATAAGTATTGAAGTACAGGTGGTAAAAAAAAGCTAGGTCCTAGTTTACTATAAGTTCTGATTGATAGTCTGTGGAATGTATGGCTTTTACTAGTATGAAATAGGTGTTATAGGTAAAACTACCATATTTGAATACTACAAGATCCAAATTGCATGCCATTAGTTGCATCAAAAAAAGATAAATCATAGTGTTTATAGTAAAAAATTCAGAAGCCGATAAGAAACATTAGACACATGGAGGATCACATAGGTACACTTTCGTACAGGGTTAAAAAACAATATTTGGGAAGGTCACCATGAATTTCTATTGGAAAATCAAAATTTGATCAAACATGTGGAGTTATAGAGAATACATACTGAGCTACTATAGCCCACAATTTCAAACTTTGAGAGACCAAAATTTTAGTGATACTTTAGGTGAATTCTTGGTTAGCAAGACAACTTAAAACTAAGGTTTTTAAAGGTATGCTACTTGGAACTTGCATAAATTTTAATTGGAATATTTGTTTAGGGTGATTCAAAAGGTGTAATAAACGAATAAATAGAGGATAAATCTAGTAAATGTTAGTGGGATTACATGGAAAGATGCGGGGCATAAAATTATACACTTATTAAACCTCCTGAAGGCTCATCTTTGAGAGAAGATGAGGATGATGATGTAGAATTTGGGTTGTCCAAGCTTGATCAAATACCAGTGAACCTTGAAACTACAATGCTAAGAAAGGTGGAGATCATGAATATGGAAAATATGGATGAATTTAAAACATTCAAAGGGGATATCCAAGTTGTTAGTTTTTCAACATTAAGCTAGCATTATTAGGATCTTTAACTGAGAGAATAACAAGCACAACAATCAAACACAAGAGACAATGAACACAATGTTTTTCCTTGGGGAAACCATAAATGGAGAAAACCCCACAAATTCCTCATAGATAGAATCAAAACCAAAATAGAAAAGCCCAAAACAGTAAGTGATATCTCGACAGCAGTAATCTTCTTCTTATCTAGCCCCAGTGTCTTCTCCTTCTTCAACTATGCACTACACTTGAGCGTGTATGTGATGTGTACTAAATAGAGAGTCCATCTCTCTATTTATACTAATCTTGGCATGACTAAAAACCTACTAGGGCCGACCTCTCTAGGAGAGTCTAATAACCCTAGTGCCCTAGAACTGTGGGGACTTTAACCATTAGACAATAGGAGGGTTACCCACAATGACTTGACATGACTTGTTTACATAATAGATCCTCCTGATCGGAACATCGGGGCATGACAATACGACTCAATTACATAATAGATACATCCCAGAATAAACATCAAGTTACAAGACGTAAGATACATAGATAAATATATTTTGAAGTTACAAATACATCATCACTCACTCTTAACTAGGAAGGTATTCTTTCGACACAATTTTCATCACTGGTCCTCTTCTCTGCATAAACTGGATCATCTCATCATCTTCATCTTCAAGTCTTCTTAGTCTTCAAGTCTTCTTCATCTTCGAGTCTTCAAGTCATATTCTTCTTCAAGTCTTCTTCATCACGGGATCTGCATCATCATGACTACTGGCTCATCGCTGCTGGATCATCATCACATCTGGATCATCACTTGATATGGATCATCCTCAAGTCTGGATCATCATCACATTTGGATCATCATCACAATTGGATCGTCACTTGAACTGGGTCGTCGTCAAGTCTGGATCAACACATCTGGATCACTTGATCTAGATCATCATCAAGTATGGATCATCATCATATGCTATCTCATAATGGTGCTATCTCGATTCTTCTCATCACAGGAAGTTCTACAGAGTCAATCCTGTAGGCCTACCCTTCATGTAGGTCTTCATCAATGCTTATATCTGACACTTAAGTTAGAATGGCCCACCTAGCTCTTAAATCTAACCTCATCTTGTCAGAAAGGCACGCCCATAACTCACATCTGACCTCATCTTGTTAGAAAGGCCCAACACTCACATCTGACCATGTGTAAACACATCGCTCTAGAATGGATCAGCACTTATATCCAACCATGTGCAAGCACACCGCATCGGAAAGGCTCTGCACTTACATCCAACCTCATCCTATCAGAAAGGCACATCACTTACAGTCGACCATGCTTGAAAGCACCCCATCGAAAGGGCTTAGTACTTACAATCTGACCATCCACGAAGCACCACATCGAAAAGGGCTCTGCACTTACAATCCGACCATGCATGAAGCACCACATTGGAAAGGGCATGCACTCATATCTGATCATGGAGGAACTAATCCTACCATTGCATCAAAATGGGCCCCAATCCCAGACTGAGCTACCTGGTAACTGACCAGGCGCCTCCATTCCCAGAATGGCAATTGCCCTTGCATCTCACATACTCGTCATAATGGCCAAAACTCACATTTGACATGGGAGGAACTTAATCCTTTAGCCATGAAATAATGTTTAAGCTCTTACATCTGAATAAGTGGGAACACATCCCTCTATCACATCAGAATGGCTTCTCAGTCCTAGACTGAATTTTCCTTGTAACTGACCAGACACCTCCATTCCCAGAATGGCAATAACACTCATATTTGACATGGAGGGAACCTAAATCCTTTGACCATGACAGAATGGATCAGCCCTTACATCTGACCATGGAAGGAATCAATCCTCTCACCATGTCAGAATGGCTATGGGTCTCATCACTTTCCCATTGGAGGAAACCTCGATTTGGAGAAAACCAAGCTTCTCCCTGAAGTACTCAAACTTCAGCCTAGCCAATGGCTTCATCAATACATTAGCTATCTATTCCTCTGTCGCAACATTCTAGAGCTTCACTAATCCCTTCTGCACCATATCCCTGATATAGTGATACTTGATCTCGATATGCTTCGACTTGTCATGGAACACTGGATTCTTTGACAACTTCACACAACTCTGTTTGTCACAATGTATACAAGTAGCATCCAACTAGAGATCAAATATATCAGACAGTAGCTTCCTCATCCATACTGCCTCACAAATAGTTGAACAAGCTGTGACAAACTCTGCTTTAGCTGTACTCAGTACCACACATGATTGCTTCCTGCCAAGCCAAGAGATCACACCTGATCCCATACTGAAGGAACATCCTGAAGTGCTCTTCCTATCGATGGCACTGCCTACCCAATCTAAATCAACATAACCCTCCAAGTTAATCTTCTAATTCGACTCATACTTGAGCCCATAATCAACTGTACCCCTTAGGTACCTCAGAATGTGCTTTGCAACAATCAAGTGAACATTTCTCGGATCTGTCAATAACTGGCTCAAGGTGTTCATAGCAAATCAAATGTCTAGTCTCATGTTCGTTAGGTACATCAAGGACCCAATCATATGATGATACATTATAGCATCAACCGAATCTGATGAAGCATCACTCAATAGCTTCAGGTTCGATGCCATAGGTGTGGCCACGGCTTTGCAGTCCATCATCCCAAACCTCTTTAGGATCTTTACTACATACTTCCCTTGTCCAAGAAATATTCCATCTGCACTCTGCCACACCTCTATGCCTAGGAAATAATGCATCATACCCAAGTCCTTCATCTCAAACTTGGCAGCAAGCTTTCTCTTCGTATCAACAATCAACCCATCCATACCTGTCACAAATAGATCATCTACATATAGTAGGAGCATCACTGGGTTGCCATCTTCAACCTTGTAGTAAAGGTTGGAATATGCTTTACTTTTGGTAAAGCCCAAACTGGATAGAAATCTATCAATTCTGTCGTACCAAGTCCTTGGTGCCTGTTTCAAACTGTACAGGGCTTTCTTCAATCTACATACATGAGACTCTCTATCATGTGTCTCAAAACTGAGTGGTTGTTCTATAAACACTTCCTCTTCTACTACACCATTCAAGAAATCAGCCTTGACATCCATCTAGTGTATCTTCCATTTCATCACTGCAGCCAGAGCTAGTACTGATCTAATGGAAGTGTATCTGGCTACAGGGGCAAAGGTTTCTTCATAATCTATTCCTTCTTTCTAAGAGAAACCCCGAGGCACAAATCTTGCCTTATACTTTTCAATGATACCGTCTGCAGCATGCTTGGTTTTGTATATCAATTTGGAAGTTACAAATGACTTCCCTTCTAGTCTTGGGACAACATCCCAAACATCATTCTTCATGATCGATTGGTACTCTTCGATCATAGCATCCTTCAATTATTTCTATTCTGCCACTTCTTCATAACTGGAATGTTCTTTATCAATGAAATCACATAGTAAAGCTACATACCCGGAGCAAGATCTAGTCCTCTTTCTTTCTCTGTGATTCTCTTCTAGAGCCCCATATCTTTCTGCACCTTGGATAATTTCACGTACTCAAGGAGGTTTTCTCTTATGAGGATTCTTCTCCAGAGGTGGATCTACAGGTCTTTGTGGTTCTTCAAATTCTTGATCTTCTTCTTGAGTTTCTTCATTCATGGTTGTATCATGAATTCTGAGTGCTTCTGCTTCTTCAGGTTCTTCAGCAGGTCTCTTTCTGGATTTCTCATAAGCTGTGTCTTCATCAAATGTCACATCCCTGCTGATGTCAATCTTCTTGTATCCTGGGAAATATATTCTGTAATCCTTCAAGCTTTCAGAGTATCCCACAAATTAACCCTTCTTTCCTGAAGGATCTAATTTTGTTCTCTTCTCTTTTGGAATGTGTGTGTATATAGGACAACCAGATATTCTGAGATGGCTGACTTCTAGTTTCTTGTGGGAGAAGACTTCTTTAGGAGTCTTGTTCTCGAGTACTCTATGTGGAGTACGGTTTTGTACATACACCACTGTTCTGGCAGCTTCCTCCCAAATATCCATAGGAAGATCTTGATCATGAAGCATAGCTCTTGTAGCTTCCATGATAGTTTTGTTCTTCCATTCTACAATCCCATTATCTTGTGGATCATAAGGAGTGGAAAAATCCCTCTTAATCCTTGATTCTTTACATAGCTCTTTGAATTCATTCAAAGTGAATTCTCCGCCATTATCTGATCGAAAGGTCTTGATCTTCTTTTCAGTGTGATTCTCGATCAAGGCTTTGAATTCCTTGAACTTGCTGAATGCTTCGTCTTTGTTCTTCATGAAGTAAACCAATGTCTTCCTAGAAAAGTCATCAACAAAAGAAACATAATATGCATACCCGCTTAGTGAGCTTGATGACATAGGACCGCATACATCGGAGTGGATGATTTCCAAGATTCCTTTTGCTTTGCTTTCGCTACTTGGAAATGTCTTCTTTGTGTTCTTTCTTTTTGCACATCCTTTGATGACCCCATCATATGTTTCCTGCATTTGTGGAAGACCTTCAACAACTTTGCTTGCAAGAGGTAGTGCTCTGTAATGCACATGTGGAAGCCTTCTATGCCATAGTTCACTTGGCTCTACTGTGTCATGGACCAAGGCTTGTTTTGGATGGCCTTTCAATTTGTACAAACCTCCTTCTTGTTCACCAATCACTATTGCATCATTAATATACTTTCCTTTTGGCCACATGATTACTTTACCATATATGAATGCAACCCTCATTCCTTTTGCATCCAATGCTGATATGGAGAGAAGGTTCTTCTTGAGTCTTGGCACAAACAACACTTCCTTCATTGTTATAGATTTTCCAGAGTATAGCTTATAGGAATATTCCCCACTACCTTTTATTGGATATTGGTAGTCATTTCCTAGCTTCACCTTGTGAGGTGATTCATGTTCTAAAAGTTTCACAAAGGATTCCTTGAATCTAATCATATGTTTGGAAGCCCCACTGTCTATAAGCCAATCATCACTTCCATGAGTAATGTTTTTTGTGAGAGAGGAGATCAAAACATATTCATCCTTGCTTGAAGAATCTTCACTTTCATATCTGGTTCTCTTTGATGAAGGTTCATCATCCTCTGAAGCATGAGCATGATGTCTTCTTTTATTTCCCTTCTTCTTGTGAGAGATACTTTTGTTCTTAGGACAATCTCTAGGAAAGTGTCCTTTTTCATCACATGTATAGAAAATGTACTTAGACCTATCTCTAGTCTTTCTAGAGTTATTCCTATGATGAGAGTACTTACTTCTTTGATGGTTGGATCTGGATTTCTTGGATTGTACTATGAGGGATTGATCTTCACTTCCCATCTTCTCTTCTCGAGCTACTATCCGAGCTTATTTTTGAGAAAATTCTTCCCACAGTCTTCTGAACTTGATTAACTTCTATCTAGCACAGATCCCTTGAATGAAAGAGTCCCATGTCCTAGGGAGACCATTCAAGGTGGTCATCACAATTTCTGCATTCTCCACTTCTTCTTCTATTGCTTCCAATTGTTCCTTGATCTGAGAAACCCTTGTGAAGTAAGACTAGATGGTCTATGCATTCTGGATCTTCACATTCTTTAGTTGATTCCTCAGAGTCATCTTCCAGTTTATGTTCTTCCCTTCAAACAATTTGGTTAGCGAATCAAACATAGCTTTAGGTGTCTTGAGAGAGGACACCCGTGGAATAAGGTGATCCTTGATAGAATCAACAATGATCCTCTTTGCCATAACCAACTTCTTCTTATGTAAGGCCTTAGCCTCATATCCCTCTGGAACTAGAACCTCCTCATGGATGTAGGAGTCCAACTCATTTTCTTCCAGGACCAGGGAGATCCTATACTTCGAGGCTCAGAATTTATCAGCTCCCTCAAGATTTTCATCAAGATTAGTATGATGAGACATCTTAACTGAGAACCTCAAATGGAAATACAAAAGATTTAGATCTTACGAGGTCAAGATGTCGGATTTGGATTTGGAGCTGAAATCCTGCAGTGCTGGATCAGGAGCAAATTAGGGTTTTGCTTTTCTTAAGTTCTGTCCTCCCAAATGATTTGAAATTTATCCCTAACTTTTATTTTGGGGAGGAGATCAATCCAAGCCTAGGCTCACTATAAAATTCCTCTTCTATGAAAATCCCTAATTTTCGGCAGTAGTGTCGGGTCCAAAACTGAAAAAACTAAGAATTGGATTTTGCTTCGATAGAAAGATGTGCCCTAAGGAGGAGATTTATTCCACCTTAATTTTGCTGAAAATATATGGAGGAAGATCCACAAACTAGGAATCCCTAGTTCCCACAGCTGCACAGTGTCTTCTTCTCAGGTTAGCTCTGATACCATCTTAGTTTTTCAACATTAAGCTAGCATTATTAGGATATTTAACTGAGAGAATAGCAAGCACAACAATCAAACACAAGAGACAATGAATACAGTGTTTTTCCTCAGGGAAACCATAAATGGAGAAAACCCTGCAACTTCCTCAAAGATAGAATCAGCACCAAAATAGAAAAGCCCAAAAATAGTAAGTGATCTCCCGACAGCAGTAACCTTCTTCTTATCTAGCCCCAGTGTCTTCTCCTTCCTCCACTATGCACTACACTTGAGTGTGTATGTGATGTGTACTAAATAGAGAGTCCAACTCTTTGTTTATGCTAATCCTGGCATGACTAAAACCCTACTAGGGCTGAACTCTCTAGGAGAGTCTAATAACCTTAGTGCCCCAGAACTGCGGGGACTTTATCCCTTAGACAATAGGAGGGTTACCCACAATGACTTGACATGACTTGTTTACATAATAGATCCTCCTGATCGGAACATTAGGGCATGACAACATGACTCAATTACATAATAGATACATCCCAAAATAAACATCAGGTTACAAGACATAAGATACACAGAAGAATACATTCCAAAGTTACAAATACATTAACACAAGTTAATAAAAAAAACTTGAAAACATGAGAGAGGAACATTTAAAGTATATAAGTGACCTGCATACCCAAAAGGCAACTCCTTGAGAAAATGATAACAAGAAAAATACAGAGTATTTCTTGCCACCTCGGGAAAAACATTACATCATACTCAAATAACAAGAGCCTTGAGTTCAAGATGCCTAATTACTCATTACTCCAAGATCCACATAATTATGGGTTAAACTTGGAACCAAGGAACTACTTCATTCCCAAGATAGATATGAAGAATTTTTTATTGTAATGATCCCACAGCATGGATATTTTAGATCATGGAGAATTCTTTGATCTACACCAACTTGAGTGTCGAATTTGAAAAAGGTAAATATTGCATCTTGGTATTTAGAACCTTATCAATTTGTGAGGTACCAATATATTTGTTATTGTGAAAGGACTCTATAGTCTCTTGGTTTTTATTTACGGATGAATTGATAGGACATTACATGGGTATCAAGACACTAGTAGAAAAAGTGAGATAAATGATTAAAAAAACTACTAAAAATTGCATATAAATGACTAAATTTAGTCACGTGACTAATAGTCATTTATTTCGAGTCACTTATAAGAAGAATAAATATATGACTACAAAATTTTAGTCATTTATTGTTTTTTTTTATTGGTTAGTTTGGTCATATTTTTAGTCATTTATTGTTGTTAACTGGTCATCTATTTAGTCATTGATTGGTGTTAATTGGTCATTTGTGTAGTCATTTATTGTTGTTAACTGGTCATGTATTTATTCATCGATTGTTGTTAATTGGTCATTTATTTAGTGATTGATTATGTTTAAATGGTCATTTATTTAGTCATTAAGTGTAACTAACTGGTTATTTATTTAGTCATTGATTTATATTAACTGGTTATTTATTTGTTCGTTGATTGTTGTTAATTGGTCATTTAATTAGTCATTGATTTCTGTAGATAGGGCATGGAGGAATCAAACCACCAACCTATTTCCTTTACAATAGGTTCTCTTCCATTGAGATGACACCCTTAAATAGAAGAATCAAATGTAACACTAAGAAAATGTATAACACTATTGTTGGCCTAGTCCTCAGATAAATCTTCTAAATGTTTCAAATACGATGTAAAACAACAATAGGAAAACATCCAAAGTTTCAAATATATAAACCTCCTTTGACATGTTTAGTATAGAGCGTGAGATTTCTAAATAACCTTCATGGAAACAAGAAACCATAAGATAAGGATATTAAAGCACAATAATCCTACTTAGATGTGCAATAGAGATTAACAACAAAACTAATGAAGAAATTGATGAACATAGTACATAAAAGATAGAACTCAATGGAATAAATCCTTTGTTTGTATTAATTCACTGATAAGTGTAGAAAATAAGTAAATATCCAGGGGAGAAATTCGTGATCCTAAAGAGGCATTTGAAATCCACATATGTGGAAGGATTAGATAGATTCAAACTACCCACTAGACATAGACTGGATGTAACACCTAATGATATCAATTAACTGACTGTGAGTGGCAGTTAACTGATGCTAGGTAGGTAGGTAGGTAGGGCACATTAGAGAGTTACATTTCCAAAAATAGTAGTGAAAATCAAGGAGGGAACGTAATTCAATTAACTAGTGTCTAGCTGATGTTGCGACTACTAGAAGGAATCCAGAGATGCATTTAATTGAGGGAGGTGCCCTTAATCACTAAAATCAAGAAGAATGGATGAATTAGGTTCAAATTATCATGCACGGATGGATAATGAAGTATAGGATGAAAATTACAGAGTTCATATGATAAGAATAATGAGAACTAACACTAGGAAACTAACTATGGGGTCAACAACTAGACCTAGGAATTTAGGAAGATCAATTAATGAATAATCCTAATGTCTAGATGGCTTGAATATTCCAAAACCACCTCTTAAGCATGAATTATGTGAAAAATAACAATATTAGGTCCCAAAAACAAAGGCTAAGGTCACCCTTTACATTGTTCATCCATGTAAACTGAAGAAAAAATGCAAACCCACATGCGGAAAATCCTTCCTAAAAAGTGGACATGAGGTACACCAGAAAGAAACTACTCCAAATCGAATTAGGTGTGATATTTATTATATGTATAGAGGCATATTATTCTTAGGAAGAAGAGGAATACACTTAACTTGATCAGGAGCATAGACAACTACATAATATATTCTGAGACCATGTGAAGCAATTGAGATAATTTGACAAAAGAGTAAAAGTTCTTGAGAATTAGAACCATGTGAGATAAAATGAAGAAATTGAGATGTTGCAGCCTTGAACATTGAATCATTTGGGGTAAAATAAACTACATATGTGAGGAGCAAGTGTCCAAGAAAATGCAATATGTTTCCAAATTTAGTAGGACTATGAGGAACTTTGCATGTGACTATGTAAGAAGGAAGAGGAGGAATGCGACCATGGAGAGATAATTATTGAGTTCCATAATCTGATACGACTTAAAAAATATCCATGAAATCACAAAATTTCATATCAACAAACTCATGAGAAGAAACTGATAGAGAATCTCCAACAACGTAATTGAAAAAGACTTGAGTTGCTTGATTGTTCATAACAAGAGTGATGAGATCAGTTACAAGCATAATTGAGAAGCATTGAAAATTAAAATTTGACCCAACCAAGGTGAGATTAACTTCATTAATGAGGAAAAAAAGTCCCAAGTGCACCACTGAGATGGAAAATGCACAATTTTCTCCTTCTTTAACAAAATTATGAGAATTGGTCCAAGTAATAAAGTATGAATTCACTGGAAGCATTATATCAATGAGGGTGAACAGATCACTCAAAAAATATGATCTGTACTCCAAAAAAATCCAAAATATCACTTTTATGCACACCAACAGCATGATTGGAGAGATAGGAATCAAATTTATCTACAACTCCTTGAATAATTACTATGAAGGATGGAAAGGGAGTTCTTATTCAACGATGGAGATTCGAATATCCTCTTCTAGAGAAGCTGCATGAAAATATGAGACATCAAGTTTCTCAAAAATTTCTATGGCAACAATAGAAGGAGTCTCATCAAGGATACTTTCATAAATTCAAACTGAATGAGTTGAAGATTCTGTCATTTCTTTATCTTGCACAACTTCTTCTTCATGAGAAGTAATGGAGGCTGGAGGAGCTTGAAAAGAAGTGCCATATGCACTCTCACAATAATTTGTACTAATTTTTCTAGTTTGTTGGCCAAACTCTCTATCCAATCTAGATCATATTTCACTTGGGAATTCAACACTAACAATGAGATAGCACATCCTAGGAGGAATGGCTAGACACATGGATCCATACTCTCTATCATAGGCATTGAACCAAATATCCTTCTCATCATCGGATTATCCCATTTCCATAACTCCAATAGACACATCAAAGAGCTCATGGATCTTGAGATATGCAACCATATTTAATTTCCACTCAACATAATTGAATGGTGATAGAGGAGGAACTGATATCAAATCCATGGGTGATTCCATGAAGGTGGGTAACACTTTTTGGCCAAATTTGGTGATGAAAACCTGATTTTTTTCTCATGTTCTAGATAGAAGCCATCGAAATGCATATATGCCATGTGAATTTCGGTTTGCAGTTAAAAAACAAATTATAGAATATTATGTTGGCTTCCCAATGATATTTTTTTTTTAAATATTCCGATGTCATTTAATGTGTGAAAATTTTCATTTAATGAACTGTGTGACCTTAAAAATTTGAAGAAGTTAATAAGTGAGATTGATATATATGAGCATGATCTACACAAAATGCACTGTGGTTTGCATATTTTTTTGTTAATTTATTTCGCAATATACAATTAATTATTATTTTCTGAAAGTGACCACATCTAATTTCAACATCATTTTATACACATGTGTGTCCATCCCAACATTTTTTTCACTATTTTCAAAAATTGAAAAACCAAAGATACCCTTTTGAAGAGGACATGTCGATGTGTTGGCTGTGCATTTTTGAGAAATTTTTGGATGTGTATATTTTACCCTGTGGATTTTTCTTTGAGCTGCTTTGAAGTTGTTGTCTAGTTTTCTAAGTGTAAGTTTTAGAACTAATTAAAAAAAAAAAAACCATATGAATGCCAAAACGCATGTATGCTATCTCAATGGATAGAGAATTCAATGACAAATCTATTAGTATGAACTCCGCTTAGTTGTGTGCCATGAATGGCAGGGTTTACACCCCTAGAAGACACAAAGAAACATTGATTTTCCTATAAGAGGGACAATTCTCTATTTTTCAAGTCCTCGATTGAGGTATGAAGCTCGATTGAGGTTTAACGAACCCTCGATTGAGGTAATCTTGAAACCCTCGATTGAGGTCTGATTTTTGTAAAAAATCATACAAAAATGCTCGGGAATGGACTTAGTCATTGATGGAATTAATGTCATTCCAACCACCCTCCTGACCTCATTTCCCACTCGAATTCCTAAAGAAAATTCTATATAAACATAAAACATAATGCATAAACATGTTATTAATTTTATCCTTTACAATTGACTAACCTATTTGAAACAATGCTTGTGGTCTAATGCAAGTTTAACATTGTGTACTGTGTTTAGATATTGTTGTAGGTATGACTTTGGATTGTTGATCTTGATCACAATGGGGAGAAGAAGCGTCGAAGTAACATATCTTCTAGGAATCAAAGCAACACTGAAGAAATAAGAGAGAAAGATAGAGAAAGATAGAGAAAGAAAGAGGAAAAAAAGAGCAATCTTGAGAGGAGAAGAAGTTGCAAATCAACCTATAATTGGAGAATTAAACGCCATTGCTAACAATATTGGTATAATTTATTTAAGTTATGCAAATT